>JANJGN010001456.1:0-100000 GCA_026770705.1 Isurus oxyrinchus
TCCAGCCGCCGGAGACAGTATCTCCTCATTGACCCCTCCCCCTCCCTTATCGACAGACCTTCCCGATTCGGACGCCTCGATACGATCTCCCCAGGGAAAGGTTTCCCACAACGTTCCCCGCTAGACATGGTGGGGGGGCGATGAACATCAGTTCACGCAGAGGGACGGGGAGGAGCTGGGGCCTAGTTCCGCTCGGAGCAGGGAGGTTCGGGGGAGATTGGCCGACACAGCGGAGACCAGAAACGCACACATTAATCCGGCTGGAGTTGCCAGTTATTTCTGAAGATTTCAGGTCACTTCCCTGCTGCTGGGCTCATAAATCACGGCCAGGATCCCTGTAGGATTTCAAACTGCTCCCTCAGCAACTTCTCCCCCACTTCAAATACCGGTGGATGGGAGTATACAGAGTAAATCTCCCTCTACACCATCCCCATCAAACACTCCCAGGACAGGTACAGCACGGGGTTAGATACAGAGTAAGCTCCCTCTACACTGTCCCCATCAAACACTCCCAGGACAGGTACAGCACGGGGTTAGATACAGAGTAAATCTCCCTCTACACTGTCCCCATCAAACACTCCCAGGACAGGTACATCATGGGGTTAGATACAGAGCACTGTCCCCATCAAACACTCCCAGGACAGGTACAGCACGGGGTTAGATACAGAGTAAATCTCCCTCTACACTGTCCCCATCAAACACTCCCAGGACAGGAACAGCACGGGGTTAGATACAGAGTAAAGCTCCCTCTACACTGTCTCCATCAAACACTCCCAGGACAGGTACAGCACGGGGTTAGATACAGAGTAAAGCTCCCTCTACACTCTCCCCATCAAACACTCCCAGGGCAGGTACAGCACGGGGTTAGATACAGAGTAAAGCTCCCTCTACACTGTCCCCATCAAACACTCCCAGGACAGGTACAGCACAGGGTTAGATACAGAGTAAAGCTCCCTCTACACTGTCCCCATCAAACACTCCCAGGACAGGTACAGCACGGGGTTAGATACAGAGTAAAGCTCCCTCTACACTGTCCCCATCAAACACTCCCAGGACAGGTACAGCACGGGGTTAGATACAGAGTAAAGCTCCCTCTACACTGTCTCCATCAAACACTCCCAGGAGAGGTACAGCACGGGGTTAGATACAGAGTAAATCTCCCTCTACACCGTCCCCATCAAACACTCCCAGGACAGGTACAGCACGGGGTTAGATACAGAGTAAAGCTCCCTCTACACTGTCCCCATCAAACACTCCCAGGACAGGTACAGCACGGGGTTAGATACAGAGTAAAGCTCCCTCTACACCATCCCCATCAAACACTACCAGGACAGGTACAGCACGGGGTTAGATACAGAGTAAATCTCCCTCTACACTGTCCCTGTCAAACACTCCCAGGACAGGTACAGCACGGTGTTAGATACAGAGTAAATCTCCCTCTACACTGTCCCCATCAAACACTCCCAGGACAGGTACAACACGGGGTTAGATACAGAGTAAATGTCCCCCTACACTGTCCCCATCAAACACTCCCAGGACAGGTACAACACGGGGTTAGATACAGAGTAAATGTCCCTCTACACTGTCCCCATCAAACACTGCCAGGACAGGTACAGCACAGGGTTAGATACAGAGTAAATCTCCCTCTACACTGTCCCCATCAAACACTCCCAGGACAGGTACAGCACGGGGTTAGATACAGAGTAAATCTCCATCTACACTGTCCCCATCAAACACTCCAGCACAGGTACAGCACGGGGTTAGATACAGAGTAAATCTCCCTCTACACCGTCCCCATCAAACACTCCCAGGACAGGTACAGCACGGGGTTAGATACAGAGTAAATCTCCCTCTACACCGTCCCCATCAAACACTCCCAGGACAGGTACAGCACGGGGTTAGATACAGAGTAAAGCTCCCTCTACACTGTCCCCATCAAACACTCCCAGGACAGGTACAGCACGGGGTTAGATACAGAGTAAAGCTCCCTCTACACCGTCCCCATCAAACACTCCCAGGACAGGTACAGCACGGGGTTAGATACAGAGTAAATCTCCCTCTACACCGTCCCCATCAAACACTCCCAGGACAGGTACAGCACGGGGTTAGATACAGAGTAAATCTCCCTCTACACCGTCCCCCTTCAAACACTCCCAGGACAGGTACAGCACGGGGTTAGATACAGAGTAAAGCTCCCTCTACACTGTCCCCATCAAACACTCCCAGGACAGGTACAGCACGGGGTTAGATAGAGAGTAAAGCTCCCTCTACACTGTCCCCATCAAACACTCCCAGGACAGGTACAGCACGGGGTTAGATACAGAGTAAATCTCCCTCTACACTGTCCACATCAAACACGCCCAGGACAGGTACAGCACGGGGTTAGATAGAGAGTAAAGCTCCCTCTACACTGTCCCCATCAAACACTCCCAGGACAGGTACAGCACGGGGTTAGATACAGAGTAAAGGTCCCTCTGCACCGTCCCCATCTTCGGCTGTAGATGGAGCTCTAGGATGCTGTGTTGCCTCCCTGGTGCTAGGGTCTAGGATGTTTGTAAGCAGCTTCAGGACATTCTTCTGGGGGAGTGTGAACAGCAGCCAGAGGTGGTGGCTGACGTTGGTACTGACGGTCTAGGTAGGAAGGGGGATGTGGACCCGCAATTAGAATTTAGGGACCTAGGGAAAATATTAGCGAGGGGGAGATTTACTCTAGTGCACGAATCTGCGGATTACTCCCAGTGCCGCGTGCCAGTGAGTACAGAAACAGGTGGACATGTCACTGGAAAGATGGTGCAGGAGGGAGGGCTTTAGATTGCTGGGACACTGGGACTGCCTCTGGGGGAGATGGGACCTGTACAAGCCGGGCGGGTTGTACCTGAACAGAGCTGGGGACCGAGTTCCTTGTGGGGTGTTTTGCTAGCACTGTTGGGGAGGGTTTGAGTTAACTCCGCAGGGGTGTGGGAACCAGGAGAGAATATTTGAGAGGAATACCAGGGTGTTCGGAATGGTGGGAGAGGCAGATAGCACTAAAATAGAGATGAGTGAGTTAATAGATGGAGTCGGAGTAAGGGACAAGTGATGAAGTCTAGGTCGGGGTCGCACTGCATGGGTGTGAATGCACGGAGCATAGTGAATGAAACTGGGGGGGGTCACAGGGACAGGTTGTCCTGTGGGGTTATGGTGTTGTGGTGATAACGGAGACCTGGTTGAAGACGGGGCAGATCTGGGTGCTAAATATTCCTGGCTACAAGGTGCTCAGAAAAGATCGGAAAGGGGAAAACAGGAGAAGGGCTGGCGTTTCTGGTTAAGGAGAGTATTGCAGCCCTGGAGAACGAGGATGTGTCCGAGGATTCAAGGACAGAATCTATTTATTTGGCTAGAGATAAGGAATAAGAAGGGTGAAATTACATTGCTCGGTGTAATATATAGACCACCAGCTAGTGGGAAGGGTACAGAGGAACAAATCTGCAAGGAAATTACAGAGAGGTGTAAACACCATAGAGTAGTTAAAATGGGGGACTTTAATTACCCGTATACAGACTGGGATAGTGGTAGTGTAAGGGGCAGTGAGGGACAAGCGTTCCTAGATTGTGTTCAGGAGAATTTCCTCCAGCTGTCTGTGTCCAGTCCAATAAGAAAGGAGGCACTGCTAGACCTGGCTCTTGGGTGGGAATGAGGTGGCCAAGTAAACAATGGGGGAGCATTTCGAGAATAGCGATCATTGTACGATAAAGCTTAGGATGACAGTGAAAAATGACTTTGGCCAATCCCGGGTAAGAATAACCAACTGGCGGAGAGCAGACTTCACTGGGGCAAGATAGACTGGAACCAAAGGTTAGCGGGAAAAACAGTAGCTGAGCAATGGGCTACCTTCAAAGAGGAGATGGTTCGGGCACAGTCAAGGTACGTTCCCTCAAAAAGGGGAGGGTGGGGCAAACCAGTCCAGAGCTCCCTGGATGGAAAAGGGGATAGAAATTAAGCTAAGTAAGGAAAAGTGTGCTTAAGACAGGTAGTGAATATAATTGAGAACCAAACTGAATACAGGAGGTTCAGAGGGGAGGTGAAAAAGCAAATATGAGAAGCAAAGAGGGATTATGAGTAAAGACTGGCAGCGAACAGAAAAGGAAATCCCCAAGTATTCTATAAGCACAGCAATAGTAAAAGGGTGGTAAGAGGAGGAGGAAGAGGGCCCATTAGGGACCAAAGGGGGATTTACACAGAGATGGGAGGCCAGGCGGAGGTGTTGTATGAATACTTTGCATCTGTCTTTACCTACGAGGTAGATGCTGCTCAGGTCACGGTGACAGAGGAAGGAACTCAGTCACGAGGAGGGTTTAAAATCGATAAGGAGGAGGTACTGGATAAAGTGGAGCGGGCACCGGGACTGGACAAGATGCCATCCAAGTATCAAGGACAAAACTTGCTGGAAAATCTCAGCAGGTCCGACAACGTCTGTGGAGAGAAGGAGAGAGTTGACGTTTCGAGTCCGTCCCACTCTCCTTCAGAGCCAAAGGGCGGTAGGAATGTGGTGGGGGGGGTCGGGGGGGCGGTGGGACAGGTAGTGCTGGATAGAAGGAGGCAAAGCAGAGATTGCGAAAGATGTCACAAAGAGAAGGTGGAAGGGGTGCTGACGGAGGTGCTAATGGTGACATTAAGTGGCAGATGGCCCTAGTGGGGGATTGTGGGGGGGGCCAAGGGGACAGTGTGGGAGCAAAGGTCCAGTTAGGCTCAAAGCTGGGGATGAAACAATGAACGGAAATAAATCTTAAACATAATCACAGAAATGGGTGGGGGAAGAAAACGTATATATAAAAATTTAAAAATAAATATTTGAGAAAAAGGGGATCTAAACAGGGGGCGAGTGCGGAGGAGAGCGTTCCTGCTCTGAAGTTGTGGAACTCCATATTAAATCCAGAAGGCTGTAAAGTGCCTGGTCGGAAGATGAGGTGCTGTTCCTCCAGTTTGCGTTGGGCTTCGTAGCAAGTCAAGGACGGACGTGTGGGCATGAGAGCAGGGTGGGGTGTTAAAATGGCAAGCGACAGGGAGGTCCGGGTCATGCTTGCGGACAGACCGAAGGTGTTCCGCAAAGCGGTCACCCAGTCTGCTTCTAGTCTCTCCAATGTAGAGGAAACTGCATTGGGAGCAGCGAATGATGGAGACTAAATTGAGGGACGTGTAAGTGAAATGCTGCTTCACCTGAAAGGAGTGTTTGGGCCCTTGGACGGTGAGGAGAGAGGAAGTGAAGGGGCAGGTGTTGCACCTTCTGCGGTTGCATGGGAAGGTGCCGTGGGAGGGGGTTGAGGAGTAGGGGGTGATGGAGGAGTGGACCAGGGTATCACAGAGGGAATGATCCCTGCAGAATGCCGCCGGGGCGGGGGGTGGGTGAAGGGAAGATGTGTTTGGTGGTGGCATCATGCTGGAGTGTTTGATGGGGACGTTGTAGAGGGAGCTTTACTCTGTATCTAACCCCGTGCTGTACCTGTCCTGGGAGTGTTGATGGGGACAGTGTAGAGGGAGATTTACTCTGTATCTAACCCCGTGCTGTACCTGTCCTGGGATTGTTTGATGGGGACAGTGTAGAGGGAGCTTTACTCTGTATCTAACCACGTGCTGTACCTGTCCTGGGAGTGTTTGATGGGGACAGTGTAGAGGGAGATTTACTCTGTATCTAACCCCGTGCTGTTCCTGTCCTGGGAGTGTTTGATGGGGACAGTGTAGAGGGAGATTTACTCTGTAACTAACCCCGTGCTGTACCTGTCCTGGGAGTGTTTGATGGGAACAGTGTAGAGGGAGATTTACTCTGTATCTAACCCCGTGCTGTACCTGTCCTGGGAGTGTTTGATGGGGACAGTGTAGAGGGAGCTTTACTCTGTATCTAACCCCGTGCTGTACCTGTCCTGGGAGTGTTTGATGGGGACAGTGTAGAGGGAGATTTACTCTGTATCTAACCCCGTGCTGTACCTGTCCTGGGAGTGTTTGATGGGGACAGTGTAGAGGGAGATTTACTCTGTAACTAACCCCGTGCTGTACCTGTCCTGGGAGTGTTTGATGGGGACAGTGTAGAGGGAGCTTTACTCTGTATCTAACCCTGTGCTGTACCTGTCCTGGGAGTGTTTGATGGGGACGGTGTAGAGGGAGCTTTACTCTGTATCTAACCCCGTGCTGTACCTGTCCTGGGAGTGTTTGATGGGACGGTGTAGAGGGAGCTTTACTCTGTATCTAACACCGTGCTGTACCTGTCCTGGGAGTGTTTGATGGGGACAGTGTAGAGGGAGCTTTACTCTGTATCTAACCCAGTGCTGTACCTGTCCTGGGAGTGTTTGATGGGGACAGTGTAGAGGGAGCTTTACTCTGTATCTAACCCAGTACTGTACCTGTCCTGGGAGTGTTTGATGGGGACAGTGTAGAGGGAGCTTTACTCTGTATCTAACCCCGCACTGTACCTGTCCTGGGAGTGTTTGATGGGGACAGTGTAGAGGGAGCTTTACTCTGTATCTAACCCCGTGCTGTACCTGTCCTGGGAGTGTTTGATGTGGACAGTGTAGAGGGAGATTTACTCTGTATCTAACCCCGTGCTGTACCTGTCCTGGGAGTGTTTGATGGGGACAGTGTAGAGGGAGATTTACTCTGTATCTAACCCCGTGCTGTACCTGTCCTGGGAGTGTTTGATGGGGACGGTGTAGAGGGAGCTTTACTCTGTATCTAACCCCGTGCTGTAGCTGTCCTGGGAGTGAAGCACAGAAGGAGGCCATTCAGCCCATCGCCAACCAACGGAGATCTGCCTGCGCCCATCCCATTCTCCAGCCCATTGACCCCTGGGGGACCTCATGGGGCAACGCAAGCAAATATCTAAATACTCCTCACGTGCAGGAAGGTGGGATTAGAAAGGGGGTGTCCTCGGGCTGGCATGGACTGGATGGGCTGAATGGCCTCCTTCTGTGCTGTAACTTTTCCACGGTTCTATGGTTACCAGAGTTTCTGCCTCTACCACCCTTTCGGGCGGTGAGTTCCAGACTCCCACCACCCTCTGGGTGAATAAATTTCTCCTCAACGCCCCTCTTAGCCTTCTACCCCTTAACCTTAAATCTACAGCTAGTGACCCCTCTGGGAAAAAGTGCCTTCCTATCCACCCGATCTGTGCCCCTCATAATCTTATACACATCTATCAGGCCCCCTCTCAACCTTCATCCCTCCAAGGAAGAGGACCCCAGTCTGTCCAATCTCTCCTCATAGCTCAAACTCTCCAGCCCAGGCAACATCCTGGTAAATCTCCTCTGCTCCAGGGAAAATATCCCCAGTCTATCCAATCTCTCCCCATAACTAACACTCTCCAGCCCAGGCAACATCCTGGTAAATCTCCTCTGCTCCAGGGAAAATATCCCCAGTCTATCCAATCTCTCCTCATCACTAAAACTCTCCAGCCCAGGCAACATCCTGGTAAATCTCCTCTGCTCCAGGGAAAATATCCCCAGTCTATTCAATCTCTCCTCATAGCTCAAACTCTCCAGCCCAGGCAACATCCTGGTAAATCTCCTCTGCTCCAGGGAAAATATCCCCAGTCTATCCAATCTCTCCTCATCACTAAAACTCTCCAGCCCAGGCAACATCCTGGTAAATCTCCTCTGCTCCAGGGAAAATATCCCCAGTCTATCCAATCTCTCCTCATAACTAACACTCTCCAGCCCAGGCAACATCCTGGTAAATCTCTGCTCCAGGGAAAATATCCCCAGTCTATCCAATCTCTCCTCATAACTAACACTCTCCAGCCCAGGCAACATCCTGGTAAATCTCTGCTCCAGGGAAAATATCCCCAGTCTATCCAATCTCTCCTCATAACTAACACTCTCCAGCCCAGGCAACATCCTGGTAAATCTCCTCTGCTCCAGGGAAAATATCCCCAGTCTATCCAATCTCTCCTCATAACTAATACTCTCCAGCCCAGGCAACATCCTGGTAAATCTCCTCTGCTCCAGGGAAAATATCCCCAGTCTATCCAATCTCTCCTCATAGCTCAAACTCTCCAGCCCAGGCAACATCCTGGTAAATCTCCTCTGCTCCAGGGAAAATATTCCCAGTCTATCCAATCTCTCCTCATAGCTCAAACTCTCCAGCCCAGGCAACATCCTGGTAAATCTCCTCTGCTCTCTCTCCAGTACAATCACATCCTTCCTACAATGCGGATTCCAGAACTGCACACAATACTCTAGCTGTGGCCTAACCAGTGTTTTATACAGTTCCAGCATAACCTCCCTGCTCTTATATTCTACACCTCGGTTAATAAAGGCAAGTATCCCATATGCCTTCTTAACCACCTTACCTACCTGTCCCGCTACCTTAAGGGACCGGTGGACATGCACACCAAGGTCCCTCTGATCCTCGGTACTTCCCAGGGTCCTACCGTTCATCGTGTATTCCCATGCCTTGTTTGTCCTGCCCCAGTGCGTCACCTCACACTTATCCGGATTAAATTCCATTTGTCCCTGCCCTGCCCACCTGACCAGTCCACTGATACCCTCCTGCAGTTTACAGCTATCCCCCTCGCTATTTACCACCCCACCAATTTTCCTGCCATCTGCAAACATCTTGATCTTCCTCCTCCTAAATTTAAGTCCAAACCATTTACGTACACCCCAAGCAGCAAGGGACCCAGCACCGAGCCCTGCGAAAACCCCACTGGAGACAGACTCCCAGTCACAGAAACATCCCCTCGACCATCACCCTCTGCTTCCTGCCTCTCAGCCAATTTTGGATCCAACGTGCCACTTTGCCTTGGATCCCATGGGATCTCACTTTCTTGACCGGTCTGCCATGAGGGACCTTATCAGAAGCCTTGTTAAAGTCCATGCAGACCACATCGAATGCTTTACCCCCATCAACACTCCTGGTCACCTCTTCAAAACAAAATTCACTCACATTTATCAAACACGGCCTTCCCTGAACAAACCCATGCTGATTAATCCGAGTCTCTCCAAGTGCAGATATATCCTGCCCCTCAGAATTCTTTCTGGTAACTTCCTCACCACCGAGGTTAGACCAACTGGCCTGGAATTTCCCGGTCTATCCCTTTTGTAATCACGGGACACCATTAGCAGTCCTCCAGTCCTCTGGCACCTCAACTGTGGCCAGAGAGGGTTTGCAAATTACTGCCAGGGTCCCAGATATCTCTTCCCTTGGCTCCCTCGACAGCCTGGGATACATCTCATCTGGGATCTATCCACTTTTAAGGCCACTAAAGTCTCTCTCTACGTTAATATCCTCCAATATTTCACAGTCCTCCACCCCGATGTCTATATCTGTGTCGTCCTTTTCCATTGTAAAGATGGAGACAAAGTATTCATTGAGGACGGTACCCATGTCTTCCGGGTCCACTCACACACACACCTCTCTGGTCCCTAATTGGTCCTACTCTTTCCCTAGTTATTCTCTTGCTCTTTATATATTTAAACAACCCCTTTGGGTTTTCCTTTATTTTATCCACCAAAGCTTTCTCATGCACTCTCTCAGCATCTCTAATTTCCTTTCTCAGTTTGCCCCCCCCGCACTCCTTATACTCCTCTAGGGACTCTGCATTTTGAGCCGTCGATATCTGCCGCAAGCCTCTGACTTTTTCCTTAATCCCAACCTTTATGTCCCTTGACATCCTGGCTTCTCCGGACTTGGTCACCCCTTCTTTGCCTTTATGGGAACATACCTGCCCTGTGCTCTCGCTGTATCCTGCCTTGAATGCCCCCCACTTGCTCCGACAGGGTTTTATCAGCAAGTCGCTGCTCCCAGTTCTGCTTGGGCCAAGTTGTATCTCACCGTAGTTAAAACGAGCCTTTCCTCCAGTTTAGAACCTTTACTCCCGGCCCGTCCTGATCCTTTTCCATAACGATCTGAAATCCAGCTGAGTTATGATCACTATCTCCAAAATGCTCCCCTACTGATATGCCTTTCACCTTCCCAGGGCTCATTTCCGAATATCCGGTCCAGAATTGCCCCCTCCCTTGTTGGGCTTTCTACGTACTGGCTAAAAAGGTTCTCTTGGGTGCAACTTAAGAACTCTGCTCCCTTCCTACCTTGCACCCTGAAACTATCCCATTCAATATCCGGGTAGTTAAAATCCCTGACTATTACTGCCTTACTATACTTATACTCTGAAATTTGATCCTCCATCTCTCCCTGACTGTTTGGGGGGGGGGTGGCTATAGCACACACCCAACAGTGTGTTTGCCCCTTTTGTGGTTTTACTTCTACCCGGAAGGCCTTATTCGTTCCAAGGCATCATCCCTCTGCACTGCTGGAATAGATTCCTCAATCAATATTGCAAACCCCACCCCCCCACACCGCACCTCCCCTTCTATCCCCCCTCTCTATCCTGCCTGAATATCCCACAACCAGGAATGTTGAGCTGCCAATCCTGCCCTTCTTTTAGCCAAATCTCGGTTATAGCTGTGATATCATGCTCCCACGTGCCTACCTGTGCCCACAGCTCACCTGTCGTACTCCTCAGTCTCCTTGCACTAAAATAGATCCCGTTTAGCCTTGCTAAGCTCACTTCCTTCTTACCTAGCCTGTGTTTCCCGTGCCTTCCAGACTCACTCACTAGCGTTTTAGCTTCTAATTCCATCCCAGTTTCTCTCCCCTCTGAACTACTTTTCAGGATCCCACGCTCCCTTCACCCCACCCCACCACCCCACCCTGCCAATTTAGTTTCAATCCACCCCCAACACCATTCACAAACCTCCCCGCCAGGGTGCTGGTCCCCGTTCCTGTCCAGATGTAATCTGTCCAGCTTGTGCAGGTCTCCCACCTCCCCCCCCACCCCCCCCCCCCCCCCGCCCCCCCCCAGCTCCCGAGAAACGGTCCCAGGAATCGGTAACCCTCCCTCCTGCTCGGTCTCTCCTGCCACGCATTCATCCGCTCTGCCCTGCTGCTCCCCTGCTCACTACAGCCTGGCGCCGAGACTAATCCGGAGATAGCCACCTTGCAAATCCTGCTTTTCAAGTGCCGACCGAACTCCCTTCAAGCCTGCCTGTAGGGTCACATTTCCCTTTCCTCCTGCGTCGTTGGTCCCAACATGGACCAGGACCTCTGGCTGTTCACCCCCCCCCCCCCCCCACCTTCAGAGTGTCCTGCAGCCATTCCGTAATATCCTTGACCCTGGCGCCCGGGAGGCAAACATACCATCCTGGAGTCAGGTCTACAGCCGCAGAAACACCTGTCTGCTCCCCTCACAAACAAATCCCCTACCGCTATTGCCCTTCCACACTTCTGCCTCCCCCTCCCAAGCAGCTGGACCACCCATAGTGCCCTGGTCTTGGTCTCCACAGGGGAGGGGTCACCCTCATCGTTCTCCAAGACCGACAAACGGTTTGCCAGCGAGGTGTGCTCGGAGGGGATTCCCCCACTCGCTTCCTGGTGCCCTCCTTCTCTCTGGTGGTCACCCCATTCCCCCGCTGCTGGCGCTCCCTGAAGCTGCAGGGTGACCACGTTCTGAAACGTGCTGTCCACGAGCCTCTCCCCCTCGTGAATGCACCACAGTGCCCCCCCCACCGGCTGCTGATCAAGCTCCAAAACCGAGAGCTCGGGTTACTGCCGTCGGAGGCACCTCCTACACACATGGTCATCCCGACTGCCAGGAGTGTCTAGGATTTCCCACGTAGCGCAGGATGCGCAAATCAAAGGACTGAGCTCCCCAGACATATCTTAACATAACAGAGTATGGACCCATGCTTTTATTTTACAATTACTCCGACTTGAGTAAAGACTAGATGCTAAAGACTCTAGATAGAGCACATCTTCAAGGTGATGCTGACTGCCTGTCCCAGGGCCCTCCTCTTGCACTCTCACTGTTTTAACCTCTCTCAAGCGAAGTCTCGCTGTTTTAGCCTCCCTCTCTAGAAGTCCCTGTTTTAACCTCTCTCTCCTGAAGTCTCTGTTTTAACCTCTCTCTCCTGAAGTCTCGCAGTTTTAACCTCTCTCTCCTGAAGTCTCGCTGTTTTACATTCTCTGTCCCGAAGTCTCGCTGTTTTAACCTCTCTCTCCTGAAGTCTCCTTGTTTAAAAGTCTCTCTCCCGAAATCTCGCTGTGTTAACCTCTCTCTCCTGAAGACTCACTGTTTTACCCTCTCTCTCTCCTGAACTCTCGCTGTTTTTACCACTCTCCCCTGAAGTCTCGCTGTTTTAACCTCTCTCTCCCGAAGCCTCGGTGTTTTAACCTCTCTCTCCGGAATTCTCGCTATTTTAACCTCTCTCTCCCGAACTCACGCTGTTTTTACCTCCCTCTCCCGAAGTCTCTCTGTTTTACCCTCTCTCTCTCCCGAAGTCTCGCTGTTTTAACCTCTCTCTCCTGAAGTCTCGCTGTTTTTACCTCTCTCTCCCGAAGTCTCGCTGTTTTAACCACTTTCTCCCGAAGTCTCGCTGTTTTAAACTCTCTCTCCCGAAGTCTCACTGTTTTAACCTCTCTCTCCCGAAGTCTCACTGTTTTAACCTCTCTCTCCCGAAGTCTCGCTGTTTTAACCTCTCTCCTGAAGTCTCTCTGTTTTAACCTCTCTCTCCTGAAGTCTCATTGTTTTAACCTCTCTCTCCTGAAGTCTCGCAGTTTTAACCTCTCTCTCCTGAAGTCTCTCTGTTTTAACCTCCCTCTCCCAAAGTCTTGCTGTTTTAACCTCTCTCTCCCGAAGTCTCGCTGTTTTAACCTCTCTCTCCTGAAGTCTCACTGTTTTAACCTCTCTCTCCCGAAGTCTCGCTGTTTTACCCTCTCTCTCCCAAAGTCTCGCTGTTTTACCCTCTCTCTCCCGAAGTCTCGCTTTTTACCCTCTCTCTCCCGAAGTTTCGCTGTTTTAACCTCTCTCTCCTGAAGTCTCTCTGTTTCAACCTCCCTCTCCCAAAGTCTCGGTGTTTTAACCTCTCTCTCCCGAAGTCTCGCTGTTTTAAACTCTCCCTCCCGAAGTCTCGCTGTTTTAAACTCTCCCTCCCGAAGTCTCGCTGTTTTAGCCTCTCTCCTGAAGTCTCGCTGATTTAATCTCTCTCCCGAAGTCTCGCTGTTTTAACCTCTCTCTCCCGAAGTCTCGCTGTTTTAAACTCTCTCTCCCGAAGTCTCGCTCTTTTAACCTCTCTCTCACGAAGTCTCCCTGTTTAACCTCTCTCTCCTGAAGTCTCGCTGTTTTAACCTCTCCCTCCCGAAGCCTCTCTGGTTTAAAATCTCTCTCCCAAAACCTCGCAGTTTTAACCTCACTCTCCCAAAGTGTCGCTGTTTTACCTCTCTCTCTCCCGAAGTCTCTGTTTTTACCTCCCTCTCCCGAAGTCTCCCTGTTTTACCCTCTCTCTCTCCCGAAGTCTCGCTGTTTTACCCTCTCTCTCTCCCGAAGTCTCGCTGTTTTAACCTCTCTTTCCTGAACTCTCGCTGTTTTTACCTCCCTCTCAGGAAGTCTCGCTGTTTTAACCTCTCTCTCCTGAAGTCTCCTTGTTTAAAAGTCTCTCTCCCGAAATCTCGCTGTGTTAACCTCTCTCTCCTGAAGACTCACTGTTTTACCTCTCTCTCCCGAAGTCTCGCTGTTTTAACCACTTTCTCCCGAAGTCTCGCTGTTTTAACCTCTCTCCCGAAGTCTCGCTGTTTTAACCTCTCTCTCCCGAAGTCCAACTGTTTTAACCTCTCTCTCCCGAAGTCTCACTGTTTTAACCTCTCTCTCCCGAAGTCTCGCTGTTTTAAACTCTCCCTCCCGAAGTGTCGCTGTTTTACCCTCTCTCCTGAAGTCTCGCTGTTTTAACCTCTCTCTCCCGAAGTCTCGCTGTTTTAACCTCTCTCTCCCGAAGTCTCACTGTTTTAACCTCTCTCTCCCGAAGTCTCGCTGTTTTAATCACTTTCTCCCGAAGTCTCGCTGTTTTAAACTCTCTCTCCCAGAGTCTCGCTGTTTTAAACTCTCTCTCCCGAAGTCTCGCTGTTTTAATCACTTTCTCCCGAAGTCTCGCTATTTCGATCTCTCTCCTGAAGTCACGCTGTTTTAACCTCTCTCTTCTGAAGTTTCTCTGTTTTAACCTCTCTCTCCCGAAGTCTCGCTGTTTTAACCTCTCTCTCCCGAAGTCTCGCTGTTTTAACCTCTCTGTCCCGAAGTCTCGCTGTTTTAACCTCTCTCTCCCCATGTCTCGCTGTTTAAACCTCTCTCTCCTGATTTCTCGCTGTTTTAACCTCTCTCTCCCGAATCTCGCTGTTTTAAACTCTTTCTCCCGAAGTCTCACTGTTTTAACCTCGCTCTCCCGAAGTCTCGCTGTTTTAACCTCTCTCTCCCGAATTCTCGCTGTTTTAATCTCTCTCCCAGAGTCTCGCTGTTTAAACCTCTCTCTCCTGAATTCTCGCTGTTTTAACCTCTCTCACCTGAAATCTCGCTCTTTTAACCTCGCTCTCCTGAAGTCTCGCTGTTTTAACCTCTCTCTCCCGAAGTCTCGCTGTTTTAACCTCTCTCTCCCGAAGTCTCGCTGTTTTAACCTCTCTCTCCTGAAGTCTCGCTGTTTTAACCTCTCCCTCCTGAAGTCTCACTGTTTTAACCTGTCTCTGCCGAAGTCTCGCTGTTTAAATCTCTCTCCTGAAGTCTCGCTGTTTTAACCTCTCTCTCCTGAAGTCTCACTGTTTTAACCACTCTCTCCTGAAGTCACACTTTTTTACCCTCTCTCTCCTGAAGTCTCTCTGTTTTAACCTCTCTCTCCCGAAGTCTCGCTGTTTTAACCTCTCTCTCCAGAAGTCTCACTGTTTTAACCTCTCTCTCCTGAAGTCTCGCTGTTTTAAACTCTCTCTCGTGAAGTCTCGCTGTTTTAACCTCTCTCTCCCGAAGTCTCGCTGTTTTACCCTCTCTCTCCCGAAGTCTCGCTGTTTTAACTTCTCTCTCCCGAAGTCTCGCTGTTTTAACTTCTCTCTCCAGAAGTCTCGCTGTTTTAACCTCTCTCTCCAGAAGTCTCGCTGTTATAACATCTCTCTCCCGAAGTCTCGCTGTTTTACCCTCTCTCTCCTGAAGTCTCGCTGTTTTAACCTCTCTCTCCTGAAGTCTCTCTGTTTTAACCTCTCTCTCCTGAAGTCTCACTGTTTTAACCTCTCTCCTGAAGTCTCGCTGTTTTACCCTCTCTCTCCTGAAGTCGCTCTGTTTCAACCTCTCTCCTGAAGTCTCACCGTTTTAACCTCTCTCCTGAAGTCTCGCTGTTTTAACCTCTCTCCTGAAGTCTCACTGTTTCAAACTCTCTCCTGAAGTCTCACTGTTTTAACCTCTCTCCTGAAGTCTCACTGTTTCAAACTCTCTCCTGAAGTCTCGCTGTTTTAACATCTCTCACGAAGTCTCGCTGTTTTGAACTCTCTCTCCCGAAGTCTCGCTGGTTTAAACTCTCTCTCCTGAAGTCTCGCTGCTTTAACCTCTCTCTCCTGAAGTCTCACTGTTTTACCCTCTCTCCTGAAGTCTCACTGTATTAAACTCTCTCTCCCGAAGTCTCGCTGTTTTAACCTCTCTCTCCTGAAGTCTCACTGTTTTAAACTCTCTCTCCTGAAGTCTCACTGTATTAAACTCTCTCTCCCGAAGTCTCGCTGTTTTACCCTCTCTCTCCCGAAGTCTCGTTGTTTTAACCTCTCTCTCCTGAAGTCTAGCTGCTTTAACCTCTCTCTCCTGCAGTATCTCTGTTTTAATCTCTCTCTCCCAAAGTCTCGCTGTTTTAACCTCTCTCTCCCGAAGTCTCGTTGTTTTAACCTCTCTCTCCTGAAGTCTCGCTGTTTTTACCTCTCTCTCCTGAACTCTCGCTGTTTTTACCTCTCTCTCCTGAACTCTCGCTGTTTTTACCTCTCTCTCCTGACGTCTCGCTGTTTTAACCTCTCTCACTGACGTCTCACAGTTTAACATCTCTCTCCCGAAGTCTCTCTGTTTTAACCTCTCTCTCCTGAAGTCTCTCTGCTTTAACCTCTCTCCTGAAGTCTCACTGTTTCAACCTCTCTCCTGAAGTCTCACTGTTTTAACCTCTCTCTCCCGAAGTCTCGCTGTTTTAACCTCTCTCCTGAAGTCTCTCTGTTTTAACCTCTCTCCTGAAGTCTCACTGTTTCAACCTCTCTCCTGAAGTCTCACTGTTTTAACCTCTCTCTCCCGAAGTCTTGCTGTTTTAACCTCTCTCTCCTGAAGTCTCACTGTTTTAACCTCTCTCCTGAAGTCTCGCTGTTTTAACCTCTCTCTCCCGAAGTCTCGCTGTTTTAACCTCTCTCTCCCGAAGTCTCGCTGTTTTAAACTCTCTCTCCCTAAGTCTCGCTGTTTTAAACTCCCTCCTGAAGTTTCGCTGTTTTAACGTCTCTCTCCCGAAGTCTCGCTGTTTTAACCTCTCTCTCCTGAAGTCTAGCTGCTTTAACCTCTCTCTCCCGAAGTCTCGCTGTTTTAAACTCTCTCTCCTGAAGTCTCGCTGTTTTACCCTCTCTCCTGAAGTCTCGCTGTTTTAACCTGTCTCTCCCGAAGTCTCGCTGTTTTAACCTCTCTCTCCTGAACTCTCGCTGTTTTTACCTCTCTCCCGAAGTCTCGCTGTTTTAACCTCTCTCTCCCGAAGTCTCGCTGTTTTACCCTCTCTCTCCCGAAGTCTCGCTGTTTTAACCTCTCTCTCCCCTGAAGTCTCGCTGTTTTAACCTCTCTCTCCCGAAGTCTCGCTGTTTTAACCTCTCTCTCCCGAAGTCTCGCTGTTTTAACCTCTCCCTCCTGAAGTCTCTGTTTTAAACTCTCTCTCCCGAAGTCTCACTGTTTTAACCTCTCTCTCCCGAAGTCTCGCTGTTTTAAACTCTCTCTCCCTAAGTCTCGCTGTTTTAAACTCCCTCCTGAAGTTTCGCTGTTTTAACGTCTCTCTCCCGAAGTCTCGCTGTTTTAACCTCTCTCTCCTGAAGTCTCACTGTTTTAACCTCTCTCCTGAAGTCTAGCTGCTTTAACCTCTCTCTCCCGAAGTCTCGCTGTTTTAACCTCTCTCTCCCGAAGTCTCCCTGTTTTAACCTCTCTCTCCTGAAGTCTCGCTGTTTTAACCTCTCTCTCCCGAAGTCTCGCTGTTTTAACCTCTCTCTCCAGAAGTCTCACTGTTTTAACCTCTCTCTCCTGAAGTCTCTCTGTTTTAACCTCTCTCTCCCGAAGTCTCGCTGTTTTAACCTCTCTCTCCAGAAGTCTCACTGTTTTAACCTCTCTCTCCTGAAGTCTCGCTGTTTTAAACTCTCTCTCCTGAAGTCTCGCTGTTTTAACCTCTCTCTCCCGAAGTCTCGCTGTTTTACCCTCTCTCTCCCGAAGTCTCGCTGTTTTAACTTCTCTCTCCCGAAGTCTCGCTGTTTTAACTTCTCTCTCCAGAAGTCTCGCTGTTTTAACCTCTCTCTCCAGAAGTCTCGCTGTTATAACATCTCTCTCCCGAAGTCTCGCTGTTTTACCCTCTCTCTCCTGAAGTCTCGCTGTTTTAACCTCTCTCTCCTGAAGTCTCTCTGTTTTAACCTCTCTCTCCTGAAGTCTCACTGTTTTAACCTCTCTCCTGAAGTCTCGCTGTTTTACCCTCTCTCTCCTGAAGTCGCTCTGTTTCAACCTCTCTCCTGAAGTCTCACCGTTTTAACCTCTCTCCTGAAGTCTCGCTGTTTTAACCTCTCTCCTGAAGTCTCACTGTTTCAAACTCTCTCCTGAAGTCTCACTGTTTTAACCTCTCTCCTGAAGTCTCACTGTTTCAAACTCTCTCCTGAAGTCTCGCTGTTTTAACATCTCTCACGAAGTCTCGCTGTTTTGAACTCTCTCTCCCGAAGTCTCGCTGGTTTAAACTCTCTCTCCTGAAGTCTCGCTGCTTTAACCTCTCTCTCCTGAAGTCTCACTGTTTTACCCTCTCTCCTGAAGTCTCACTGTTTTATCCTCTCTCTCCTGAGGTCTCCGTGTTTCAACCTCTCTCTCCTGAAGTCTCGCTGTTTTAACCTCTCTCTCCTGAAGTCTCGCTGTTTTAACCTCTCTCTCCTGAAGTCTCACTGTTTTAAACTCTCTCTCCTGAAGTCTCACTGTATTAAACTCTCTCTCCCGAAGTCTCGCTGTTTTACCCTCTCTCTCCCGAAGTCTCGTTGTTTTAACCTCTCTCTCCTGAAGTCTAGCTGCTTTAACCTCTCTCTCCTGCAGTATCTCTGTTTTAATCTCTCTCTCCCAAAGTCTCGCTGTTTTTACCTCTCTCTCCTGAACTCTCGCTGTTTTTACCTCTCTCTCCTGAACTCTCGCTGTTTTTACCTCTCTCTCCTGACGTCTCGCTGTTTTAACCTCTCTCACTGACGTCTCACAGTTTAACATCTCTCTCCCGAAGTCTCTCTGTTTTAACCTCTCTCTCCTGAAGTCTCACTGTTTCAACCTCTCTCCTGAAGTCTCACTGTTTTAACCTCTCTCTCCCGAAGTCTCGCTGTTTTAACCTCTCTCCTGAAGTCTCTCTGTTTTAACCTCTCTCCTGAAGTCTCACTGTTTCAACCTCTCTCCTGAAGTCTCACTGTTTTAACCTCTCTCTCCCGAAGTCTTGCTGTTTTAACCTCTCTCTCCTGAAGTCTCACTGTTTTAACCTCTCTCCTGAAGTCTCGCTGTTTTAACCTCTCTCTCCCGAAGTCTCGCTGTTTTAACCTCTCTCTCCCGAAGTCTCGCTGTTTTAAACTCTCTCTCCCTAAGTCTCGCTGTTTTAAACTCCCTCCTGAAGTTTCGCTGTTTTAACGTCTCTCTCCCGAAGTCTCGCTGTTTTAACCTCTCTCTCCTGAAGTCTAGCTGCTTTAACCTCTCTCTCCCGAAGTCTCGCTGTTTTAAACTCTCTCTCCTGAAGTCTCGCTGTTTTACCCTCTCTCCTGAAGTCTCGCTGTTTTAACCTGTCTCTCCCGAAGTCTCGCTGTTTTAACCTCTCTCTCCTGAACTCTCGCTGTTTTTACCTCTCTCCCGAAGTCTCGCTGTTTTAACCTCTCTCTCCCGAAGTCTCGCTGTTTTACCCTCTCTCTCCCGAAGTCTCGCTGTTTTAACCTCTCTCTCCCCTGAAGTCTCGCTGTTTTAACCTCTCTCTCCCGAAGTCTCGCTGTTTTAACCTCTCTCTCCCGAAGTCTCGCTGTTTTAACCTCTCCCTCCTGAAGTCTCTGTTTTAAACTCTCTCTCCCGAAGTCTCACTGTTTTAACCTCTCTCTCCCGAAGTCTCGCTGTTTTAAACTCTCTCTCCCTAAGTCTCGCTGTTTTAAACTCCCTCCTGAAGTTTCGCTGTTTTAACGTCTCTCTCCCGAAGTCTCGCTGTTTTAACCTCTCTCTCCTGAAGTCTCACTGTTTTAACCTCTCTCCTGAAGTCTAGCTGCTTTAACCTCTCTCTCCCGAAGTCTCGCTGTTTTAACCTCTCTCTCCCGAAGTCTCCCTGTTTTAACCTCTCTCTCCTGAAGTCTCGCTGTTTTAACCTCTCTCTCCCAAAGTCTCGCTGTTTTAACCTCTCCCTCCTGAAGTCTCGCTGTTTTAACCTCTCTCTCCTGAAGTCTCGCTGTTTTAACCTGTCTCTCCCGAAGTCTCGCTGTTTTACCCTCTCTCTCCTGAACTCTCGCTGTTTTTACCTCTCTCCCGAAGTCTCGCTGTTTTAACCTCTCCCTCCTGAAGTCTCTGTTTTAAACTCTCTCTCCCGAAGTCTCACTGTTTTAACCTCTCTCTCCTGAAGTCTAGCTGCTTTAACCTCTATCTCCTGAAGTATCTCTGTTTTAATCTCTCTCTTCCAAAGTCTCGCTGCTTTAACCTCTCTCTCCCGAAGTCTCGCTGTTTTAACCTCTCCCTCCTGAAGTCTCTCTGTTTTAACCTCTCTCTCCCGAAGTCTCACTGTTTTACCCTCTCTCCTGAAGTCTCGCTGTTTTAACCTGTCTCTCCCGAAGTCTCGCTGTTTTAACCTCTCTCTCCTGAACTCTCGCTGTTTTTACCTCTCTCACTGACGTCTCACAGTTTAACATCTCTCTCCCGAAGTCTCTCTGTTTTAACCTCTCTCTCCTGAAGTCTCACTGTTTTATCCTCTCTCCTGAAGTCTCGCTGTTTTAACCTCTCTCTCCCGAAGTCTCTCTGTTTTAACCTCTCTCTCCTGAAGTCTCACAGTTTTAACCTCTCTCACTGAAGTCTCACAGTTTTAACCTCTCTCTCCCGAAGTCTCGCTGTTTTAACCTCCCTCCTGAAGTTTCGTTGTTTTAACCTCTCTCCTGAAGTCTCACTGTTAAAAGCTATCTCCTGAAGTCTCGCTGTTTTAACCTCTCTCTCCTGAAGTCTCGCTGTTTTAACCTCTCTCTCACTGAAGTCTCACAGTTTTAACCTCTCTCTCCCGAAGTCTCTCTGTTTTAACCTCTCTCCTGAAGTCTCGCTGTTTTAACCTCTCTCTCCCAAAGTCTCGCTGTTTTAACCTCTCTCTCCTGAAGTCTCGCTGTTTTAACCTCTCTCTCCCGAAGTCTCTCTGTTTTAACCTCTCTCCTGAAGTCTTGCTGTTTTAACATCTCTCTCCTGAAGTCTCGCTGTTTTAACCTCTCTCCTGAAGTCTCACTGTTTTACCCTCTCTCTCCCAAAGTCTCACTGTTTTAACCTCTCTCTCCTGAAGTCTCACTGTTTTAACCTCTCTCCTGAAGTCTCGCTGTTTTAACCTCTCTCTCCTGAAGTCTCACTGTTTTAACCTATCTCTCCCGAAGTCTCACTGTTTTACCCTCTCTCTCCCAAAGTCTCACTGTTTTAACCTCTCTCTCCCGAAGTCTCGCTGTTTTAACCTCCCTCCTGAAGTTTCGTTGTTTTAACCTCTCTCCTGAAGTCTTGCTGTTTTAACCTCTCTCCTGAAGTTTCGTTGTTTTAACCTCTCTCCTGAAGTCTCGCTGTTTTAAACTCTCTCACTGAAGTCTCACAGTTTTAACCACTCTCTCCCGAAGTCTCTCTGTTTTAACCTCTCTCCTGAAGTCTCACTGTTTTAACCTCTCTCTCCCAAAGTCTCACTGTTTTAACCTCTCTCTCCTGAAGTCTCGCTGTTTTACCCTCTCTCTCCCAAAGTCTCACTGTTTTAACCTCTCTCTCCCGAAGTCTCTCTGTTTTAACCTCTCTCCTGAAGTCTCACTGTTTTAACCTCTCTCTCCCAAAGTCTCACTGTTTTAACCTCTCTCTCCTGAAGTCTCACTGTTTTATCCTCTCTCCTGAAGTCTCACTGTTTTAACCTCTCTCTCCCGAAGTCTCTCTGTTTTAACCTCTCTCCTGAAGTATTGCTGTTTTAACCTCTCTCTCCTGAAGTCTCGCTGTTTTAACCTCTCTCTCCCAAAGTCTCACTGTTTTAACCTCTCTCTCCTGAAGTCTCACTGTTTTATCCTCTCTCCTGAAGTCTCGCTGTTTTAACATCTCTCTCCTGAAGTCTCACTGTTTTAACCTCTCTCCTGAAGTCTCGCTGTTTTGACCTCTCTCTCCCGATGTCTCGCTGTTTTAACCTCTCTCCTGAAGTCTCGCTGTTTTAACCTCTCTCTCCTAAAGTCTCACTGTTTTAACCTCTCTCTCCTGAAGTCTCGCTGTTTTAACCTCTCTCCTGAAGTCTCGCTGTTTTAACCTCTCTCTCCCGATGTCTCGCTGTTTTAACCTCACTCACTGAAGTCTCACAGTTTTAACCTCTCTCTCCCGAAGTCTCGCTGTTTTAACCTCCCTCCTGAAGTTTCGTTGTTTTAACCTCTCTCCTGAAGTCTCACTGTTAAAAGCTATCTCCTGAAGTCTCGCTGTTTTAACCTCTCTCTCACTGAAGTCTCACAGTTTTAACCTCTCTCTCCCGAAGTC
The DNA here is from genome assembly GCA_026770705.1 of Isurus oxyrinchus. Taxonomy (NCBI): domain Eukaryota; kingdom Metazoa; phylum Chordata; class Chondrichthyes; order Lamniformes; family Lamnidae; genus Isurus; species Isurus oxyrinchus. The sequence goes on from JANJGN010001456.1 coordinate 21,755, forward strand.
TCTCTGTTTTAACCTCTCTCCTGAAGTCTCACTGTTTCAACCTCTCTCCTGAAGTCTCGCTGTTTCAACCTCTCTCCTGAAGTCTCACTGTTTTAACCTCTCTCCTGAAGTCTCACTGTTTTAACCTCTCTCTCCCGAAGTCTCGCTGTTTTAACCTCTATCTCCCGAAGTCTCGCTGTTTTAACCTCTCTCTCCTTAACTCTCTATTTTAACCTCACTCTCCCGAAGTCTTGCTGGTTTAAACTCTCTCTCCTGAAATATCGCTGTTTTAAACTCACTCTCCTGAAGTCTCACTGTTTTAATCTCTCTCCTGAAGTCTCACTGTTTTAACCTCTCTCTCCTGAAGTCTCGCTGTTTTAACCTCTCTCCTGAAGTCTCGCTGTTTTAACCTCTCTCTCCCGATGTCTCGCTGTTTTAACCTCACTCACTGAAGTCTCACAGTTTTAACCTCTCTCTCCCGAAGTCTCGCTGTTTTAACCTCCCTCCTGAAGTTTCGTTGTTTTAACCTCTCTCCTGAAGTCTCACTGTTAAAAGCTATCTCCTGAAGTCTCGCTGTTTTAACCTCTCTCTCACTGAAGTCTCACAGTTTTAACCTCTCTCTCCCGAAGTCTCTCTGTTTTAACCTCTCTCCTGAAGTCTCACTGTTTCAACCTCTCTCCTGAAGTCTCGCTGTTTCAACCTCTCTCCTGAAGTCTCACTGTTTTAACCTCTCTCCTGAAGTCTCACTGTTTTAACCTCTCTCTCCCGAAGTCTCGCTGTTTTAACCTCTATCTCCCGAAGTCTCGCTGTTTTAACCTCTCTCTCCTTAACTCTCTATTTTAACCTCACTCTCCCGAAGTCTTGCTGGTTTAAACTCTCTCTCCTGAAATATCGCTGTTTTAAACTCACTCTCCTGAAGTCTCACTGTTTTAATCTCTCTCCTGAAGTCTCGCTGTTTTAACCTCTCTCTCCCAAAGTCTCACTGTTTTAACCTCTCTCTCCTGAAGTCTCACTGTTTTATCCTCTCTCCTGAAGTCTCGCTGTTTTAAACTCTCTCTCCCAAAGTCTCGCTGTTTTAACCTCTCTCTCCCGAAGTCTCTCTGTTTTAACCTCTCTCCTGAAGTCTTGCTGTTTTAACCTCTCTCTCCTGAAGTCTCACTGTTTTAACCTCTCTCCTGAAGTCTCACTGTTTTGACCTCTCTCTCCCGATGTCTCGCTGTTTTAACCTCACTCACTGAAGTCTCACAGTTTTAACCACTCTCTCCCGAAGTCTCGCTGTTTTAACCTCCCTCCTGAAGTTTCGTTGTTTTAACCTCTCTCCTGAAGTCTCACTGTTAAAAGCTATCTCCTGAAGTCTCGCTGTTTTAACCTCTCTCTCACTGAAGTCTCACAGTTTTAACCTCTCTCTCCCGAAGTCTCGCTGTTTTAACCTCTCTCCTGAAGTCTCACTGTTTTAACCTCTCTCCTGAAGTCTCACTGTTTCAACCTCTCTCCTGAAGTCTCGCTGTTTTAACCTCTCTCTCCCGAAGTCTCGCTGTTTTAACCTCTATCTCCCGAAGTCTCGCTGTTTTAACCTCTCTCTCCTTAACTCTCTATTTTAACCTCACTCTCCCGAAGTCTCGCTGTTTTGAACTCTCTCTCCTGAACTCTCTATTTTAACCTCACTCTCCCGAAGTCTTGCTGGTTTAAACTCTCTCTCCTGAAATATCGCTGTTTTAAACTCACTCTCCTGAAGTCTCACTGTTTTAACCTCTCTCTTGAAGTCTCACTGTTTTAACCTCTCTCTTGAAGTCTAACTGTTTCAACCTCTCTCTTGAAGTCTCACTGTTTTATCCTCTCTCCCAAAGTCTCGCTGTTTTAACCTCTCTCTCCCGAATTCTCGCTGTTTTAACCTCTCTCTCCCGAAGTCTCGCTGTTTTAACCTCTCCCTCCTGAAGTTTCGCTGTTTTAACCTCTCTCTCCCAAAGTCTCGTTGTTTTAACCTCTCTCGCCCGAAGTCTTGCTCTTTTAACCTCTCTCTCCCAAATTCTCGCTGTTTTAACCTCTCTCTCCCGAAGTCTCGCTGTTTTAACCTCTCTCTCCTTAACTCTCTATTTTAACCTCACTCTCCCGAAGTCTCGCTGCTTTAACCTCTCTCTCCTGAAGTATCTCTGTTTTAATCTCTCTCTCCCGAAGTCTCGCTGTTTTAACCTCTCTCTCCCGAAGTCTCGCTGTTTTAACCTTTCCCTCCTGAAGTCTCTCTGTTTTAAAATCTCTCTCCCGAAGTCTCACTGTTTTAACCTCTCTCTCCCGAAGTCGCTCTGTTTTAACCTCTCTCCTGAAGTCTCACTGTTTTAACCTCTCTCTCCCGATGTCTCGCTGTTTTAACCTCTCTCACAGAAGTCTCACAGTTTTAACCTCGCTCTCCCGAAGTCTCGCTGTTTTAACCTCTCTCCTGAAGTCTCACTGTTTCAAACTCTCTCCTGAAGTCTCACTGTTTCAACCACTCTCCAGAAGTCTCACTGTTTTAACCTCTCTCCTGAAGTCTCGCTGTTTTAACCTCTCTCAGTGAAGTCTGACAGTTTGAACCTCTCTCTCCCGAAGTCTCTCTGTTTTAACCTCTCTCCTGAAGTCTCACTGTTTCAACCTCTCTCCTGAAGTCTCACCATTTTAACCTCTCTCCTGAAGTCTCACTGTTTTAACCTCTCTCCTGAAGTCTCACTGTTTCAACCTCTGTCCTGAAGTCTCACTGTTTTAACCTCTCTCTCCTGAAGTCTCACTGTTTTAACCTCTCTCTCCCGAAGTCTCGCTGTTTTAACCTCTCTCTCCCGAAGTCTCGCTGTTTTAACCTCTCTCTCCTTAACTCTGTTTTAACCTCACTCTCCCGATGTCTCACTGGTTTAAACTCTCTCTCCTGAAATATCGCTGTTTTAAACTCACTCTCCTGAAGTCTCACTGTTTTAACCTCTCTCTTGAAGTCTCACTGTTTTAACCTCTCTCCTGAAGTCTCACTGTTTCAACCTCTCTCTTGAAGTCTCACTGTTTTAAACTCTCTCTCCTGAAGTCTCACTGTTTTAACCTCTCTCTCCCAAAGTCTCGCTGTTTTAACCTCTCTCTCCTGAAGTCTGGCTGTTTTATCCTCTCTCTCCCAAAGTCTCGCTGTATTAACCTCTCTCTCCCGAAGTCTCGCTGTTTTAACTTCTCTCTCCCGAAGTCTCGCTGTTTTAACCTCTCCCTCCTGAAGTTTCGCTGTTTTAACCTCTCTCTCCCAAAGACTCGTTGTTTTAACCTCTCTCGCCCGAAGTCTCGCTCTTTTAACCTCTCTCTCCCAAAGTCTCGCTGTTTTAACCTCTCTCTCCCGAAGTCTTGCTGTTTTAACCTCTCTCCTTAACTCTCTATTTTAACCTCACTCTCCCGAAGTCTCGCTGCTTTAACCTCTCTCTCCTGAAGTCTCGCTGTTTTAACCTCTCCCTACTGAAGTCTCTCTGTTTTAACCTCTCTCTCCCGAAGTCTTTCTGTTTTACCCTCTCTCCTGAAATCTCGCTGTTTTACACTCTCCCCTGAAGTCTCGCTGTTTTACACTCTCCCCTGAAGTCTCGCTGTTTTAACCTGTCTCTCCCGAAGTCTCGCTGTTTTAACCTCTCTCTCCTGAACTCTCGCTGTTTTTACCTCTCTCTCCCGAAGTCTCGCTGTTTTAACCTCTCTCTCCTGAAGTCTCGCTGTTTTAAACTCTCTCAAAGAAGTCTCACAGTTTTAACCTCTCTCTCCCGAAGTCTCTCTGTTTTAACCTCTCTCCTGAAATCTCACTGTTTCAACCTCTCTCCTGAAGTCTCACTGTTTTAACCTCTCTCTCCCGAAGTCTCGCTGTTTCAACCTCTCTCCTGAAGTCTCACTGTTTTATCCTCTCTCCTGAAGTCTCACTGTTTCAACCTCTCTCCTGAAGTCTCACTGTTTTATCCTCTCTCCTGAAGTCTCACTGTTTTAACCTCTCTCTCCCGAAGTCTCTCTGTTTTTACCTCTCTCCTGAATTCTCACTGTTTCAACCTCTCTCCTGAAGTCTCACTGTTTTAATCTCTCTCTCCCGATGTCTCGCTGTTTTAACCTCTCTCTCCCGAAGTCTCGCTGTTTTAACCTCTCTCCTGAATTCTCACTGTTTCAACCTCTCTCCTGAAGTCTCACTGCTTTAACCTCTCTCCTGAAGTCTGGCTGTTTTATCCTCTCTCTCCCGAATTCTCGCTGTTTTAACCTCTCTCTCCCGAAGTCTCGCGGTTTAAACCTCTCTCTCCTTAACTCTCTATTTTATCCTCACTCTCCTGAAGTCTCACTGATTTATCCTCTCTCTCCTGAGGTCTCCGTGTTTCAACCTCTCTCTCCTGAAGTCTCGCTGTTTTAACCTCTCTCCCGAAGTCTCGCTGTTTTAACTTCTCTCTCCTGAACTCTCTATTTTAACCTCGCTCTCCCGAAGTCTCGCTGTTTTAAAATCACTCTCCTGAAGTCTCGTTATTTTAACATCTCTCTCCCGAAGTCTCGCTGTTTTTACCTCCCTCCTGAAGTTTCGCTGTTTTAACCTCTATCTCCCAAAGTCTCGTTGTTTTAACCTCTCTCTCCCGAAGTCTCGCTGTTTTAACCTCTCTCTCCCTAAGTCTCGCTGTTTTAAACTCCCTCCTGAAGTTTCGCTGTTTTAAAGTCTCTCTCCCAAAGTCTCGTTGTTTTACCCTCTCACTCCCGAAGTCTCGCTGCTTTAACCTCTCTCTCCTGAAGTCTCTCTCTTTTAACCTCTCTCTCCCAAAGTCTCACTGTTTTAACCTCTCTCTCCTGAAGTCTTGCTGTTTTAACCTCTCTCTCCTGAAGTCTCACTGTTTTAACCTCTCTCCTGAAGTCTCGCTGTTTTGACCTCTCTCTCCCGATGTCTCGCTGTTTTAACCTCACTCACTGAAGTCTCACAGTTTTAACCTCTCTCTCCCGAAGTCTCGCTGTTTTAACCTCCCTCCTGAAGTTTCGTTGTTTTAACCACTCTCCTGAAGTCTCACTGTTAAAAGCTATCTCCTGAAGTCTCGCTGTTTTAACCTCTCTCTCACTGAAGTCTCACAGTTTTAACCTCTCTCTCCCGAAGTCTCGCTGTTTTAACCTCTCTCCTGAAGTCTCACTGTTTCAACATCTCTCCTGAAGTCTCACTGTTTTAACCTCTCTCCTGAAGTCTCACAGTTTTAACCTCTCTCCCGAAGTCTCGCTGTTTTAACCTCTCTCCTGAAGTCTCACTGTTTCAACATCTCTCCTGAAGTCTCACTGTTTTAACCTCTCTCCTGAAGTCTCACTGTTTTAACCTCTCTCTCCCGAAGTCTCGCTGTTTTAACCTCTCTCTCCTTAACTCTCTATTTTAACCTCACTCTCCCGAAGTCTCGCTGTTTTGAACTCTCTCTCCTGAACTCTCTATTTTAACCTCACTCTCCCGAAGTCTTGCTGGTTTAAACTCTCTCTCCTGAAATATCGCTGTTTTAAACTCACTCTCCTGAAGTCTCACTGTTTTAACCTCTCTCTTGAAGTCTCACTGTTTTAACCTCTCTCTTGAAGTCTAACTGTTTTAACCTCTCTCTCCTGAAGTCTCACTGTTTTAACCTATCTCTCCCGAAGTCTCACTGTTTTACCCTCTCTCTCCCAAAGTCTCACTGTTTTAACCTCTCTCTCCCGAAGTCTCGCTGTTTTAACCTCCCTCCTGAAGTTTCGTTGTTTTAACCTCTCTCCTGAAGTCTTGCTGTTTTAACCTCTCTCCTGAAGTTTCGTTGTTTTAACCTCTCTCCTGAAGTCTCGCTGTTTTAAACTCTCTCACTGAAGTCTCACAGTTTTAACCACTCTCTCCCGAAGTCTCTCTGTTTTAACCTCTCTCCTGAAGTCTCACTGTTTTAACCTCTCTCTCCCAAAGTCTCACTGTTTTAACCTCTCTCTCCTGAAGTCTCGCTGTTTTACCCTCTCTCTCCCAAAGTCTCACTGTTTTAACCTCTCTCTCCCGAAGTCTCTCTGTTTTAACCTCTCTCCTGAAGTCTCACTGTTTTAACCTCTCTCTCCCAAAGTCTCACTGTTTTAACCTCTCTCTCCTGAAGTCTCACTGTTTTATCCTCTCTCCTGAAGTCTCACTGTTTTAACCTCTCTCTCCCGAAGTCTCTCTGTTTTAACCTCTCTCCTGAAGTATTGCTGTTTTAACCTCTCTCTCCTGAAGTCTCGCTGTTTTAACCTCTCTCTCCCAAAGTCTCACTGTTTTAACCTCTCTCTCCTGAAGTCTCACTGTTTTATCCTCTCTCCTGAAGTCTCGCTGTTTTAACATCTCTCTCCTGAAGTCTCACTGTTTTAACCTCTCTCCTGAAGTCTCGCTGTTTTGACCTCTCTCTCCCGATGTCTCGCTGTTTTAACCTCTCTCCTGAAGTCTCGCTGTTTTAACCTCTCTCTCCTAAAGTCTCACTGTTTTAACCTCTCTCTCCTGAAGTCTCACTGTTTTAACCTCTCTCTCCTGAAGTCTCGCTGTTTTAACCTCTCTCCTGAAGTCTCGCTGTTTTAACCTCTCTCTCCCGATGTCTCGCTGTTTTAACCTCACTCACTGAAGTCTCACAGTTTTAACCTCTCTCTCCCGAAGTCTCGCTGTTTTAACATCCCTCCTGAAGTTTTGTTGTTTTAACCTCTCTCCTGAAGTCTCACTGTTAAAAGCTATCTCCTGAAGTCTCGCTGTTTTAACCTCTCTCTCACTGAAGTCTCACAGTTTTAACCTCTCTCTCCCGAAGTCTCTCTGTTTTAACCTCTCTCCTGAAGTCTCACTGTTTCAACCTCTCTCCTGAAGTCTCGCTGTTTCAACCTCTCTCCTGAAGTCTCACTGTTTTAACCTCTCTCCTGAAGTCTCACTGTTTTAACCTCTCTCTCCCGAAGTCTCGCTGTTTTAACCTCTATCTCCCGAAGTCTCGCTGTTTTAACCTCTCTCTCCTTAACTCTCTATTTTAACCTCACTCTCCCGAAGTCTTGCTGGTTTAAACTCTCTCTCCTGAAATATCGCTGTTTTAAACTCACTCTCCTGAAGTCTCACTGTTTTAATCTCTCTCCTGAAGTCTCGCTGTTTTAACCTCTCTCTCCCAAAGTCTCACTGTTTTAACCTCTCTCTCCTGAAGTCTCACTGTTTTATCCTCTCTCCTGAAGTCTCGCTGTTTTAAACTCTCTCTCCCAAAGTCTCGCTGTTTTAACCTCTCTCTCCCGAAGTCTCTCTGTTTTAACCTCTCTCCTGAAGTCTTGCTGTTTTAACCTCTCTCTCCTGAAGTCTCACTGTTTTAACCTCTCTCCTGAAGTCTCGCTGTTTTGACCTCTCTCTCCCGATGTCTCGCTGTTTTAACCTCACTCACTGAAGTCTCACAGTTTTAACCACTCTCTCCCGAAGTCTCGCTGTTTTAACCTCCCTCCTGAAGTTTCGTTGTTTTAACCTCTCTCCTGAAGTCACACTGTTAAAAGCTATCTCCTGAAGTCTCGCTGTTTTAACCTCTCTCTCACTGAAGTCTCACAGTTTTAACCTCTCTCTCCCGAAGTCTCGCTGTTTTAACCTCTCTCCTGAAGTCTCACTGTTTTAACCTCTCTCCTGAAGTCTCACTGTTTCAACCTCTCTCCTGAAGTCTCGCTGTTTTAACCTCTCTCTCCCGAAGTCTCGCTGTTTTAACCTCTATCTCCCGAAGTCTCGCTGTTTTAACCTCTCTCTCCTTAACTCTCTATTTTAACCTCACTCTCCCGAAGTCTCGCTGTTTTGAACTCTCTCTCCTGAACTCTCTATTTTAACCTCACTCTCCCGAAGTCTTGCTGGTTTAAACTCTCTCTCCTGAAATATCGCTGTTTTAAACTCACTCTCCTGAAGTCTCACTGTTTTAACCTCTCTCTTGAAGTCTCACTGTTTTAACCTCTCTCTTGAAGTCTAACTGTTTCAACCTCTCTCTTGAAGTCTCACTGTTTTATCCTCTCTCCCAAAGTCTCGCTGTTTTAACCTCTCTCTCCCGAATTCTCGCTGTTTTAACCTCTCTCTCCCGAAGTCTCGCTGTTTTAACCTCTCCCTCCTGAAGTTTCGCTGTTTTAACCTCTCTCTCCCAAAGTCTCGTTGTTTTAACCTCTCTCGCCCGAAGTCTTGCTCTTTTAACCTCTCTCTCCCAAATTCTCGCTGTTTTAACCTCTCTCTCCCGAAGTCTCGCTGTTTTAACCTCTCTCTCCTTAACTCTCTATTTTAACCTCACTCTCCCGAAGTCTCGCTGCTTTAACCTCTCTCTCCTGAAGTATCTCTGTTTTAATCTCTCTCTCCCGAAGTCTCGCTGTTTTAACCTCTCTCTCCCGAAGTCTCGCTGTTTTAACCTTTCCCTCCTGAAGTCTCTCTGTTTTAAAATCTCTCTCCCGAAGTCTCACTGTTTTAACCTCTCTCTCCCGAAGTCGCTCTGTTTTAACCTCTCTCCTGAAGTCTCACTGTTTTAACCTCTCTCTCCCGATGTCTCGCTGTTTTAACCTCTCTCACAGAAGTCTCACAGTTTTAACCTCGCTCTCCCGAAGTCTCGCTGTTTTAACCTCTCTCCTGAAGTCTCACTGTTTCAAACTCTCTCCTGAAGTCTCACTGTTTCAACCACTCTCCAGAAGTCTCACTGTTTTAACCTCTCTCCTGAAGTCTCGCTGTTTTAACCTCTCTCAGTGAAGTCTGACAGTTTGAACCTCTCTCTCCCGAAGTCTCTCTGTTTTAACCTCTCTCCTGAAGTCTCACTGTTTCAACCTCTCTCCTGAAGTCTCACCATTTTAACCTCTCTCCTGAAGTCTCACTGTTTTAACCTCTCTCCTGAAGTCTCACTGTTTCAACCTCTGTCCTGAAGTCTCACTGTTTTAACCTCTCTCTCCTGAAGTCTCACTGTTTTAACCTCTCTCTCCCGAAGTCTCGCTGTTTTAACCTCTCTCTCCCGAAGTCTCGCTGTTTTAACCTCTCTCTCCTTAACTCTGTTTTAACCTCACTCTCCCGATGTCTCACTGGTTTAAACTCTCTCTCCTGAAATATCGCTGTTTTAAACTCACTCTCCTGAAGTCTCACTGTTTTAACCTCTCTCTTGAAGTCTCACTGTTTTAACCTCTCTCCTGAAGTCTCACTGTTTCAACCTCTCTCTTGAAGTCTCACTGTTTTAAACTCTCTCTCCTGAAGTCTCACTGTTTTAACCTCTCTCTCCCAAAGTCTCGCTGTTTTAACCTCTCTCTCCTGAAGTCTGGCTGTTTTATCCTCTCTCTCCCAAAGTCTCGCTGTATTAACCTCTCTCTCCCGAAGTCTCGCTGTTTTAACTTCTCTCTCCCGAAGTCTCGCTGTTTTAACCTCTCCCTCCTGAAGTTTCGCTGTTTTAACCTCTCTCTCCCAAAGACTCGTTGTTTTAACCTCTCTCGCCCGAAGTCTCGCTCTTTTAACCTCTCTCTCCCAAAGTCTCGCTGTTTTAACCTCTCTCTCCCGAAGTCTTGCTGTTTTAACCTCTCTCCTTAACTCTCTATTTTAACCTCACTCTCCCGAAGTCTCGCTGCTTTAACCTCTCTCTCCTGAAGTCTCGCTGTTTTAACCTCTCCCTACTGAAGTCTCTCTGTTTTAACCTCTCTCTCCCGAAGTCTTTCTGTTTTACCCTCTCTCCTGAAATCTCGCTGTTTTACACTCTCCCCTGAAGTCTCGCTGTTTTACACTCTCCCCTGAAGTCTCGCTGTTTTAACCTGTCTCTCCCGAAGTCTCGCTGTTTTAACCTCTCTCTCCTGAACTCTCGCTGTTTTTACCTCTCTCTCCCGAAGTCTCGCTGTTTTAACCTCTCTCTCCTGAAGTCTCGCTGTTTTAAACTCTCTCAAAGAAGTCTCACAGTTTTAACCTCTCTCTCCCGAAGTCTCTCTGTTTTAACCTCTCTCCTGAAATCTCACTGTTTCAACCTCTCTCCTGAAGTCTCACTGTTTTAACCTCTCTCTCCCGAAGTCTCGCTGTTTCAACCTCTCTCCTGAAGTCTCACTGTTTTATCCTCTCTCCTGAAGTCTCACTGTTTCAACCTCTCTCCTGAAGTCTCACTGTTTTATCCTCTCTCCTGAAGTCTCACTGTTTTAACCTCTCTCTCCCGAAGTCTCTCTGTTTTTACCTCTCTCCTGAATTCTCACTGTTTCAACCTCTCTCCTGAAGTCTCACTGTTTTAATCTCTCTCTCCCGATGTCTCGCTGTTTTAACCTCTCTCTCCCGAAGTCTCGCTGTTTTAACCTCTCTCCTGAATTCTCACTGTTTCAACCTCTCTCCTGAAGTCTCACTGCTTTAACCTCTCTCCTGAAGTCTGGCTGTTTTATCCTCTCTCTCCCGAATTCTCGCTGTTTTAACCTCTCTCTCCCGAAGTCTCGCGGTTTAAACCTCTCTCTCCTTAACTCTCTATTTTATCCTCACTCTCCTGAAGTCTCACTGATTTATCCTCTCTCTCCTGAGGTCTCCGTGTTTCAACCTCTCTCTCCTGAAGTCTCGCTGTTTTAACCTCTCTCCCGAAGTCTCGCTGTTTTAACTTCTCTCTCCTGAACTCTCTATTTTAACCTCGCTCTCCCGAAGTCTCGCTGTTTTAAAATCACTCTCCTGAAGTCTCGTTATTTTAACATCTCTCTCCCGAAGTCTCGCTGTTTTTACCTCCCTCCTGAAGTTTCGCTGTTTTAACCTCTATCTCCCAAAGTCTCGTTGTTTTAACCTCTCTCTCCCGAAGTCTCGCTGTTTTAACCTCTCTCTCCCTAAGTCTCGCTGTTTTAAACTCCCTCCTGAAGTTTCGCTGTTTTAAAGTCTCTCTCCCAAAGTCTCGTTGTTTTACCCTCTCACTCCCGAAGTCTCGCTGCTTTAACCTCTCTCTCCTGAAGTCTCTCTCTTTTAACCTCTCTCTCCCAAAGTCTCACTGTTTTAACCTCTCTCTCCTGAAGTCTTGCTGTTTTAACCTCTCTCTCCTGAAGTCTCACTGTTTTAACCTCTCTCCTGAAGTCTCGCTGTTTTGACCTCTCTCTCCCGATGTCTCGCTGTTTTAACCTCACTCACTGAAGTCTCACAGTTTTAACCTCTCTCTCCCGAAGTCTCGCTGTTTTAACCTCCCTCCTGAAGTTTCGTTGTTTTAACCACTCTCCTGAAGTCTCACTGTTAAAAGCTATCTCCTGAAGTCTCGCTGTTTTAACCTCTCTCTCACTGAAGTCTCACAGTTTTAACCTCTCTCTCCCGAAGTCTCGCTGTTTTAACCTCTCTCCTGAAGTCTCACTGTTTCAACATCTCTCCTGAAGTCTCACTGTTTTAACCTCTCTCCTGAAGTCTCACAGTTTTAACCTCTCTCTCCCGAAGTCTCGCTGTTTTAACCTCTCTCCTGAAGTCTCACTGTTTCAACATCTCTCCTGAAGTCTCACTGTTTTAACCTCTCTCCTGAAGTCTCACTGTTTTAACCTCTCTCTCCCGAAGTCTCGCTGTTTTAACCTCTATCTCCCGAAGTCTCGCTGTTTTAACCTCTCTCTCCTTAACTCTCTATTTTAACCTCACTCTCCCGAAGTCTCGCTGTTTTGAACTCTCTCTCCTGAACTCTCTATTTTAACCTCACTCTCCCGAAGTCTTGCTGGTTTAAACTCTCTCTCCTGAAATATCGCTGTTTTAAACTCACTCTCCTGAAGTCTCACTGTTTTAACCTCTCTCTTGAAGTCTCACTGTTTTAACCTCTCTCTTGAAGTCTAACTGTTTCAACCTCTCTCTTGAAGTCTCACTGTTTTATCCTCTCTCCCAAAGTCTCGCTGTTTTAACCTCTCTCTCCCGAAGTCTCGCTGTTTTAACCTCTCTCTCCCGAAGTCTCGCTTTTTTAACCTCTCCCTCCTGAAGTTTCGCTGTTTTAACCTCTCTCTCCCAAAGTCTCGTTGTTTTAACCTCTCTCGCCCGAAGTCTTGCTCTTTTAACCTCTCTCTCCCAAATTCTCGCTGTTTTAACCTCTCTCTCCCGAAGTCTCGCTGTTTTAACCTCTCTCTCCTTAACTCTCTATTTTAACTTCACTCTCCCGAAGTCTCGCTGCTTTAACCTCTCTCTCCTGAAGTATCTCTGTTTTAATCTCTCTCTCCCGAAGTCTCGCTGTTTTAACCTCTCTCTCCCGAAGTCTCGCTGTTTTAACCTCTCCCTCCTGAAGTCTCTCTGTTTTAAAATCTCTCTCCCGAAGTCTCACTGTTTTAACCTCTCTCTCCCGAAGTCGCTCTGTTTTAACCTCTCTCCTGAAGTCTCACTGTTTTAACCTCTCTCTCCCGATGTCTCGCTGCTTTAACCTCTCTCGCAGAAGTCTCACAGTTTTAACCTCGCTCTCCCGAAGTCTCGCTGTTTTAACCTCTCTCCTGAAGTCTCACTGTTTCAAACTCTCTCCTGAAGTCTCGCTGTTTCAACCTCTCTCCTGAAGTCTCGCTGTTTTAACCTCTCTCAGTGAAGTCTGACAGTTTGAACCTCTCTCTCCCGAAGTCTCTCTGTTTTAACCTCTCTCCTGAAGTCTCACTGTTTCAACCTCTCTCCTGAAGTCTCACCATTTTAACCTCTCTCCTGAAGTCTCACTGTTTTAACCTCTCTCCTGTAGTCTCACTGTTTCAACCTCTCTCCTGAAGTCTCACTGTTTTAACCTCTCTCCTGAAGTCTCACTGTTTTAACCTCTCTCCTGAAGTCTCACTGTTTTAACCTCTCTCTCCCGAAGTCTCGCTGTTTTAACCTCTCTCTCCCGAAGTCTCGCTGTTTTAACCTCTCTCTCCTTAACTCTCTGTTTTAACCTCACTCTCCCGATGTCTCACTGGTTTAAACTCTCTCTCCTGAAATATCGCTGTTTAAAACTCACTCTCCTGAAGTCTCACTGTTTTAACCTCTCTCCTGAAGTCTCACTGTTTCAACCTCTCTCTTGAAGTCTCACTGTTTTAAATCCCCCTCTCCTGAAGTCTCACTGTTTTAACCTCTCTCTCCCAAAGTCTCGCTGTTTTAACCTCTCTCTCCTGAAGTCTGGCTGTTTTATCCTCTCTCTCCCAAAGTCTCGCAGTATTAACCTCTCTCTCCCGAAGTCTCGCTGTTTTAACTTCTCTCTCCCGAAGTCTCGCTGTTTTAACCTCTCCCTCCTGAAGTTTCGCTGTTTTAACCTCTCTCTCCCAAAGACTCGTTGTTTTAACCTCTCTCGCCCGAAGTCTCACTCTTTTAACCTCTCTCTCCCAAAGTCTCGCTGTTTTAACTCTCTCTCCCGAAGTCTTGCTGTTTTAACCTCTCTCCTTAACTCTCTATTTTAACCTCACTCTCCCGAAGTCTCGCTGCTTTAACCTCTCTCTCCTGAAGTATCTCTGTTTTAATCTCTCTCTCCCGAAGTCTCGCTGTTTTAACCTCTCCCTACTGAAGTCTCTCTGTTTTAAACTCTCTCTCCCGAAGTCTTTCTGTTTTACCCTCTCTCCTGAAGTCTCGCTGTTTTACACTCTCCCCTGAAGTCTCGCTGTTTTAAACTGTCTCTCCCGAAGTCTCGCTGTTTTAACCTCTCTCTCCTGAACTCTCGCTGTTTTTACCTCTCTCTCCCGAAGTCTCACTGTTTTAACCTCTCTCTCCCGAAGTCTCGTTGTTTTAACCTGTCTCTCCCGAAGTCTCGCTGTTTTAACCTCTCTCTCCTGAACTCTCGCTGTTTTTACCTCTCTCTCCTGAAGACTCGCTGTTTTAAACTCTCTCAAAGAAGTCTCACAGTTTTAACCTCTCTCTCCCGAAGTCTCTCTGTTTTAACCTCTCTCCTGAAATCTCACTGTTTCAACCTCTCTCCTGAAGTCTCACTGTTTTATCCTCTCTCCTGAAGTCTCACTGTTTCAACCTCTCTCCTGAAGTCTCACTGTTTTAAACTCTCTCTCCTGAAGTCTCACTGTTTTAACCTCTCTCTCCCGAAGTCTCGCTGTTTTAACCTCTCTCTCCTGAAGTCTGGCTGTTTTATCCTCTCTCTCCCAAAGTCTCGCTGTATTAACCTCTCTCTCCCGAAGTCTCGCTGTTTTAACTTCTCTCTCCCGAAGTCTCGCTGTTTTAACCTCTCCCTCCTGAAGTTTCGCTGTTTTAACCTCTCTCTCCCAAAGTGTCGTTGTTTTAACCTCTCTCGCCCGAAGTCTCACTCTTTTAACCTCTTTCTCCCGAAGTTTCACTGTTTTAACCTCTCTCTCCTGAAGTCTCACTGTTTTAACCTCTCCCTACTGAAGTCTCTCTGTTTTCAACTCTCTCTCCCGAAGTCTCACTGTTTTAACCTCTCTCTCCCGAAGTCTTTCTGTTTTACCCTCTCTCCTGAAGTCTCGCTGTTTTACACTCTCCCCTGAAGTCTCGCTGTTTTAAACTGTCTCTCCCGAAGTCTCGCTGTTTTAACCTCTCTCTCCTGAACTCTCGCTGTTTTTACCTCTCTCTCCCGAAGTCTCGCTGTTTTAACCTCTCTCTCCTGAAGTCTCGCTGTTTTAAACTCTCTCAAAGAAGTCTCACAGTTTTAACCTCTCTCTCCCGAAGTCTCTCTGTTTTAACCTCTCTCCTGAAATCTCACTGTTTCAACCTCTCTCCTGAAGTCTCACTGTTTTATCCTCTCTCCTGAAGTCTCACTGTTTTAAACTCTCTCCTGAAGTCTCACTGTTTCAACCTCTCTCCTGAAGTCTCACTGTTTCAACCTCTCTCCTGAAGTCTCACTGTTTTAACCTCTCTCTCCCGAAGTCGCTCTGTTTTAACCTCTCTCCTGAAGTCTCACTGTTTCAACCTCTCTCCTGAAGTCTCACTGTTTTATCCTCTCTCCTGAAGTCTCACTGTTTTAACCTCTCTCTCCCGAAGTCTCTCTGTTTTTACCTCTCTCCTGAATTCTCACTGTTTCAACCTCTCTCCTGAAGTCTCACTGTTTTAATCTCTCTCTCCCGATGTCTCGCTGTTTTAACCTCTCTCTCCCGAAGTCTCGCTGTTTTAACCTCTCTCCTGAATTCTCACTGTTTCAACCTCTCTCCTGAAGTCTCACTGCTTTAACCTCTCTCCTGAAGTCTGGCTGTTTTATCCTCTCTCTCCCGAATTCTCGCTGTTTTAACCTCTCTCTCCCGAAGTCTCGCTGTTTAAACCTCTCTCTCCTTCACTCTCTATTTTAACCTCACTCTCCTGAAGTCTCACTGTTTTAACCTCTCTCCTGAAGTCTCTCTGTTTTAACCTCTCTCCCGAATTCTCGCTGTTTTAACCTCTCTCCTGAAGTCTCACTGTTTTTACCTCTCTCTCCTGAAGTCTCGCTGTTTTATTCTCTCTCCCCTGAACCCTGTTTTTTAACCTCACTCTCCCGAAGTCTCTCTGTTTTACCCTCTCTCCTGAAGTCTCACTGATTTATCCTCTCTCTCCTGAGGTCTCCGTGTTTCAACCTCTCTCTCCTGATGTCTCGCTGTTTTAACCTCTCTCCCGAAGTCTCGCTGTTTTAACTTCTCTCTCCTGAACTCTCTATTTTAACCTCACTCTCCCGAAGTCTCGCTGTTTTAAACTCACTCTCCTGAAGTCTCGTTATTTTAACCTCTCTCTCCCGAAGTCTCGCTGTTTTTACCTCCCTCCTGAAGTTTCGCTGTTTTAACCTCTATCTCCCAAAGTCTCGTTGTTTTAACCTCTCTCTCCCGAAGTCTCGCTGTTTTAACCTCTATCTCCCGAAGTCTCGCTGTTTTAACCTCTCTCTCCTTAACTCTCTATTTTAACCTCACTCTCCCGAAGTCTCGCTGTTTTGAACTCTCTCTCCTGAACTCTCTATTTTAACCTCACTCTCCCGAAGTCTTGCTGGTTTAAACTCTCTCTCCTGAAATATCGCTGTTTTAAACTCACTCTCCTGAAGTCTCACTGTTTTAACCTCTCTCTTGAAGTCTCACTGTTTTAACCTCTCTCTTGAAGTCTAACTGTTTCAACCTCTCTCTTGAAGTCTCACTGTTTTATCCTCTCTCCCAAAGTCTCGCTGTTTTAACCTCTCTCTCCCGAAGTCTCGCTGTTTTAACCTCTCTCTCCCGAAGTCTCGCTTTTTTAACCTCTCCCTCCTGAAGTTTCGCTGTTTTAACCTCTCTCTCCCAAAGTCTCGTTGTTTTAACCTCTCTCGCCCGAAGTCTTGCTCTTTTAACCTCTCTCTCCCAAATTCTCGCTGTTTTAACCTCTCTCTCCCGAAGTCTCGCTGTTTTAACCTCTCTCTCCTTAACTCTCTATTTTAACCTCACTCTCCCGAAGTCTCGCTGCTTTAACCTCTCTCTCCTGAAGTATCTCTGTTTTAATCTCTCTCTCCCGAAGTCTCGCTGTTTTAACCTCTCTCTCCCGAAGTCTCGCTGTTTTAACCTCTCCCTCCTGAAGTCTCTCTGTTTTAAAATCTCTCTCCCGAAGTCTCACTGTTTTAACCTCTCTCTCCCGAAGTCGCTCTGTTTTAACCTCTCTCCTGAAGTCTCACTGTTTTAACCTCTCTCTCCCGATGTCTCGCTGCTTTAACCTCTCTCACAGAAGTCTCACAGTTTTAACCTCGCTCTCCCGAAGTCTCGCTGTTTTAACCTCTCTCCTGAAGTCTCACTGTTTCAAACTCTCTCCTGAAGTCTCGCTGTTTCAACCTCTCTCCTGAAGTTTCGCTGTTTTAACCTCTCTCAGTGAAGTCTGACAGTTTGAACCTCTCTCTCCCGAAGTCTCTCTGTTTTAACCTCTCTCCTGAAGTCTCACTGTTTCAACCTCTCTCCTGAAGTCTCACCATTTTAACCTCTCTCCTGAAGTCTCACTGTTTTAACCTCTCTCCTGTAGTCTCACTGTTTCAACCTCTCTCCTGAAGTCTCACTGTTTTAACCTCTCTCCTGAAGTCTCACTGTTTTAACCTCTCTCTCCCGAAGTCTCGCTGTTTTAACCTCTCTCTCCCGAAGTCTCGCTGTTTTAACCTCTCTCTCCTTAACTCTCTGTTTTAACCTCACTCTCCCGATGTCTCACTGGTTTAAACTCTCTCTCCTGAAATATCGCTGTTTAAAACTCACTCTCCTGAAGTCTCACTGTTTTAACCTCTCTCCTGAAGTCTCACTGTTTCAACCTCTCTCTTGAAGTCTCACTGTTTTAAATCCCCCTCTCCTGAAGTCTCACTGTTTTAACCTCTCTCTCCCAAAGTCTCGCTGTTTTAACCTCTCTCTCCTGAAGTCTGGCTGTTTTATCCTCTCTCTCCCAAAGTCTCGCAGTATTAACCTCTCTCTCCCGAAGTCTCGCTGTTTTAACTTCTCTCTCCCGAAGTCTCGCTGTTTTAACCTCTCCCTCCTGAAGTTTCGCTGTTTTAACCTCTCTCTCCCAAAGACTCGTTGTTTTAACCTCTCTCGCCCGAAGTCTCACTCTTTTAACCTCTCTCTCCCAAAGTCTCGCTGTTTTAACTCTCTCTCCCGAAGTCTTGCTGTTTTAACCTCTCTCCTTAACTCTCTATTTTAACCTCACTCTCCCGAAGTCTCGCTGCTTTAACCTCTCTCTCCTGAAGTATCTCTGTTTTAATCTCTCTCTCCCGAAGTCTCGCTGTTTTAACCTCTCCCTACTGAAGTCTCTCTGTTTTAAACTCTCTCTCCCGAAGTCTTTCTGTTTTACCCTCTCTCCTGAAGTCTCGCTGTTTTACACTCTCCCCTGAAGTCTCGCTGTTTTAAACTGTCTCTCCCGAAGTCTCGCTGTTTTAACCTCTCTCTCCTGAACTCTCGCTGTTTTTACCTCTCTCTCCCGAAGTCTCACTGTTTTAACCTCTCTCTCCCGAAGTCTCGTTGTTTTAACCTGTCTCTCCCGAAGTCTCGCTGTTTTAACCTCTCTCTCCTGAACTCTCGCTGTTTTTACCTCTCTCTCCTGAAGACTCGCTGTTTTAAACTCTCTCAAAGAAGTCTCACAGTTTTAACCTCTCTCTCCCGAAGTCTCTCTGTTTTAACCTCTCTCCTGAAATCTCACTGTTTCAACCTCTCTCCTGAAGTCTCACTGTTTTATCCTCTCTCCTGAAGTCTCACTGTTTCAACCTCTCTCCTGAAGTCTCACTGTTTTAAACTCTCTCTCCTGAAGTCTCACTGTTTTAACCTCTCTCTCCCGAAGTCTCGCTGTTTTAACCTCTCTCTCCTGAAGTCTGGCTGTTTTATCCTCTCTCTCCCAAAGTCTCGCTGTATTAACCTCTCTCTCCCGAAGTCTCGCTGTTTTAACTTCTCTCTCCCGAAGTCTCGCTGTTTTAACCTCTCCCTCCTGAAGTTTCGCTGTTTTAACCTCTCTCTCCCAAAGTGTCGTTGTTTTAACCTCTCTCGCCCGAAGTCTCACTCTTTTAACCTCTTTCTCCCGAAGTTTCACTGTTTTAACCTCTCTCTCCTGAAGTCTCACTGTTTTAACCTCTCCCTACTGAAGTCTCTCTGTTTTCAACTCTCTCTCCCGAAGTCTCACTGTTTTAACCTCTCTCTCCCGAAGTCTTTCTGTTTTACCCTCTCTCCTGAAGTCTCGCTGTTTTACACTCTCCCCTGAAGTCTCGCTGTTTTAAACTGTCTCTCCCGAAGTCTCGCTGTTTTAACCTCTCTCTCCTGAACTCTCGCTGTTTTTACCTCTCTCTCCCGAAGTCTCGCTGTTTTAACCTCTCTCTCCTGAAGTCTCGCTGTTTTAAACTCTCTCAAAGAAGTCTCACAGTTTTAACCTCTCTCTCCCGAAGTCTCTCTGTTTTAACCTCTCTCCTGAAATCTCACTGTTTCAACCTCTCTCCTGAAGTCTCACTGTTTTATCCTCTCTCCTGAAGTCTCACTGTTTTAAACTCTCTCCTGAAGTCTCACTGTTTCAACCTCTCTCCTGAAGTCTCACTGTTTCAACCTCTCTCCTGAAGTCTCACTGTTTTAACCTCTCTCTCCCGAAGTCGCTCTGTTTTAACCTCTCTCCTGAAGTCTCACTGTTTCAACCTCTCTCCTGAAGTCTCACTGTTTTATCCTCTCTCCTGAAGTCTCACTGTTTTAACCTCTCTCTCCCGAAGTCTCTCTGTTTTTACCTCTCTCCTGAATTCTCACTGTTTCAACCTCTCTCCTGAAGTCTCACTGTTTTAATCTCTCTCTCCCGATGTCTCGCTGTTTTAACCTCTCTCTCCCGAAGTCTCGCTGTTTTAACCTCTCTCCTGAATTCTCACTGTTTCAACCTCTCTCCTGAAGTCTCACTGCTTTAACCTCTCTCCTGAAGTCTGGCTGTTTTATCCTCTCTCTCCCGAATTCTCGCTGTTTTAACCTCTCTCTCCCGAAGTCTCGCTGTTTAAACCTCTCTCTCCTTCACTCTCTATTTTAACCTCACTCTCCTGAAGTCTCACTGTTTTAACCTCTCTCCTGAAGTCTCTCTGTTTTAACCTCTCTCCCGAATTCTCGCTGTTTTAACCTCTCTCCTGAAGTCTCACTGTTTTTACCTCTCTCTCCCGAAGTCTCGCTGTTTTATTCTCTCTCCCCTGAACCCTGTTTTTTAACCTCACTCTCCCGAAGTCTCTCTGTTTTACCCTCTCTCCTGAAGTCTCACTGATTTATCCTCTCTCTCCTGAGGTCTCCGTGTTTCAACCTCTCTCTCCTGATGTCTCGCTGTTTTAACCTCTCTCCCGAAGTCTCGCTGTTTTAACTTCTCTCTCCTGAACTCTCTATTTTAACCTCACTCTCCCGAAGTCTCGCTGTTTTAAACTCACTCTCCTGAAGTCTCGTTATTTTAACCTCTCTCTCCCGAAGTCTCGCTGTTTTTACCTCCCTCCTGAAGTTTCGCTGTTTTAACCTCTATCTCCCAAAGTCTCGTTGTTTTAACCTCTCTCTCCCGAAGTCTCGCTGTTTTAACCTCTCTCTCCTGAAGTCTCGCTGTTTTAACCTGTCTCTCCTGAAGTCTCTTTTTTAACCTCTCTCTCCCGAAGTCTCGCTGTTTTAACCTCTCTCTCCCTAAGTCTCGCTGTTTTAAACTCCCTCCTGAAGTTTCACTGTTTTAACGTCTCTCTCCCAAAGTCTCGTTGTTTTACGCTCTCACTCCCGAAGTCTCACAGTTTCAACCTCTCTCTCCCGAAGTCTCTCTGTTTTAACCTCTCTCCTGAAGTCTCACTGTTTCAAACTCTCTCCTGAAGTCTCACTGTTTTAAACTCTCTCCTGAAGTCTCACTGTTTTAACCTCTCTCTCCCGAAGTCTCGCTGTTTCAACCTCTCTCCTGAAGTCACACTGTTTTAACCTCTCTCCTGAAGTCTCACTGTTTTAACCTCTCTCTCCCGAAGTCTCGCTGTTTCAACCTCTCTCCTGAAGTCTCGCTGTTTTAACCTCCCTCCTGAAGTTACGCTGTTTTAACCTCTCTCTCCCAAAGTCTCGTTGTTTTAACCACTCTCGCCCCAAGTCTCGCTCTTTTAACCTCTCTCTCCTGAAGTCTCGCTGTTTTACCCTCTCTCTCCCGAAGTCTCTCTGTTTTAACCTCTCTCCTGAAGTCTCACTGTTTTAACCTCTCTCCTGAAGTCTCTCTGTTTCAACGTCTCTCCTGAAGTCTCACTGTTTTAACCTCTCTCCTGAAGTCTCACCGTTTTAACCTCTCTCTCCCGAAGTCTCTCTGTTTTAACCTCTCTCTCCTGAAGTCTCACTGTTTTAACCTCTCTCCTGAAGTCTCACTGTTTCAACCTCTCTCCTGAAGTCTCACTGTTTTAACCTCTCTCCTGAAGTCTCACTGTTTTAACTTCTCTCTCCCGAAGTCTCGCTGTTTTAACCTCTCTCTCCCGAAGTCTCGCTGTTTTAACCTCTATCTCCTGAAGTCTCACTGTTTTACCCTCTCTCTCCCGAAGTCTCGCTGTTTGGAACTCTCTCTCGTGAACTCTCTATTTTAACCTCACTCTCCCGAAGTCTCACTGGTTTAAACTCTCTCTCCTGAAATATCGCTGTTTTAAACTCACTCTCCTGAAGTCTCACTGTTTTAACCTCTCTCTTGAAGTCTCACTGTTTTAACCTCTCTCCTGAAGTCTCACTGTTTCAACCTCTCTCTTGAAGTCTCACTGTTCTGACCTCTCTCTCCTGAAGTCTCGCTGTTTTAACCTCTCTCTCCTGAAGTCTTGCTGTTTTAACCTCTCTCTCCCGAAGTCTCGCTGTTTTAACCTCTCCCTCCTGACGTTTCGCTGTTTTAACCTCTCTCTCCCAAAGTCTCGTTGCTTTAACCTCTCTCGCCCGAAGTCTCGCTCTTTTAACCTCTCTCTCCCAAAGTCTCGCTGTTTTAACCTCCCTCTCCTTAACTCTCTATTTTAACCTCACTCTCCCGATGTCTCGCTGCTTTAACCTCTCTCTCCTGAAGTATCTCTGTTTTAATCTCTCTCTCCCGAAGTCTCGCTGTTTTAACCTCTCTCTCCCGAAGTTTCGCTGTTTTAACCTCTCCCTACTGAAGTCTTGCTGTTTTAAACTCTCTCTCCCGAAGTCTCACGGTTTTAACCTCTCTCTCCTGCAGTCTAGCTGCTTTAACCTCTATCTCCTGAAGTATCTCTGTTTTAATCTCTCTCTTCCAAAGTCTCGCTGCTTTAACCTCTCTCTCCCGAAGTCTCGCTGTTTTAACCTCTCCCTCCTGAAGTCTCTCTGTTTTAAACTCTCTCTCCCGAAGTCTCACTGTTTTACCCTCTCTCCTGAAGTCTCGCTGTTTTAACCTGTCTCTCCCGAAGTCTCGCTGTTTTAACCTCTCTCTCCTGAACTCTCGCTGTTTTTACCTCTCTCTCCTGAAGTCTCGCTGTTTTAACCTCTCTCACTGACGTCTCACAGTTTAACATCTCTCTCCCGAAGTCTCTCTGTTTTAACCTCTCTCTCCTGAAGTCTCACTGTTTCAACCTCTCTCCTGAAGTCTCGCTGTTTTAACCTCTCTCTCCCAAAGTCTCACTGTTTTAACCTCTCTCTCCTGAAGTCTCACTGTTTTATCCTCTCTCCTGAAGTCTCGCTGTTTTAACCTCTCTCTCCCAAAGTCTCACTGTTTTAACCTCTCTCTCCTGAAGTCTCACTATTTTAACCTCTCTCTCCCAAAGTCTCGCTGTTTTAACCTCTCTCTCCCGAAGTCTCTCTGTTTTAACCTCTCTCCTGAAGTCTCGCTGTTTTAACCTCTCTCTCCTGAAGTCTCACTGTTTTAACCTATCTCCTGAAGTCTCACTGTTTTACCCTCTCTCTCCCAAAGTCTCTCTGTTTTAACCTCTCTCTCCCGAAGTCTCGCTGTTTTAACCTCCCTCCTGAAGTTTCGTTGTTTTAACCTCTCTCTCCTGAAGTCTCACTGTTAAAAGCTATCTCCTGAAGTCTCGCTGTTTTAACCTCTCTCTCACTGAAGTCTCACAGTTTTAACCTCTCTCTCCCGAAGTCTCGCTGTTTTAACCTCTCTCCTGAAGTCTCACTGTTTTAACCTCTCTCTCCCAAAGTCTCACTGTTTTAACCTCTCTCTCCTGAAGTCTCGCTGTTTTAACCTCTCTCTCCCGAAGTCTCTCTGTTTTAACCTCTCTCCTGAAGTCTTGCTGTTTTAACATCTCTCTCCTGAAGTCTCTCTGTTTTAACCTCTCTCCTGAAGTCTTGCTGTTTTAACATCTCTCTCCTGAAGTCTCACTGTTTTAACCTCTCTCTCCCGAAGTCTCGCTGTTTTAACCTCTCTCCTGAAGTCTCACTGTTTTAACCTCTCTCTCCCGAAGTCTCGCTGTTTCAACCTCTCTCCTGAAGTCTCACTGTTTTAACCTCTCTCTCCCAAAGTCCACTGTTTTAACCTCTCTCTCCTGAAGTCTCACTGTTTTATCCTCTCTCCTGAAGTCTCGCTGTTTTAACTTCTCTCTCCCAAAGTCTCACTGTTTTAACCTCTCTCTCCTGAAGTCTCACTGTTTTATCCTCTCTCCTGAAGTCTCGCTGTTTTAACCTCTCTCTCCCGAAGTCTCGCTGTTTTAACCTCCCTCTCCCAAAGTCTCGGTGTTTTAACCTCTCTCTCCCTACTGAAGTCTCTCTGTTTTAAACTCTCTCTCCCGAAGTCTCTCTGTTTTAACCTCTCTCTCCCGAAGTCTCGCTGTTTTAACCTCTCTCTCCCGAAGTCTCACTGTTTTACCCTCTCTCTCCCGAAGTCTCACTGTTTTACCCTCTCTCCTGAAGTCTCGCTGTTTTACCCTCTCTCCTGAAGTCTCGCTGTTTTACACTCTCCCCTGAAGTCTCGCTGTTTTAACCTGTCTCTTCCGAAGTCTCGCTGTTTTAAACTCTCTCTCCTGAACTCTCGCTGTTTTTACCTCTCTCTCCCGAAGTCTCGCTGTTTTAACCTCCCTCTCCCGAAGTCTCGCTGTTTTAACCTCTCTCTCCCGAAGTCTCACTGTTTTACCCTCTCTCTCCCGAAGTCTCACTGTTTTACCCTCTCTCCTGAAGTCTCGCTGTTTTACCCTCTCTCCTGAAGTCTCGCTGTTTTACACTCTCCCCTGAAGTCTCGCTGTTTTAACCTGTCTCTTCCGAAGTCTCGCTGTTTTAAACTCTCTCTCCTGAACTCTCGCTGTTTTTACCTCTCTCTCCCGAAGTCTCGCTGTTTTAACCTCTCTCTCCCGAAGTCTCGCTGTTTTAACCTCTCCCTCCTGAAGTCTCTCTGTTTTAAACTCTCTCTCCCGAAGTCTCCCTGTTTAACCTCCCTCCCCCGAATTCTTGCTGTTTTACCCTCTCTCCTGAAGTCTCACTGTTTTAACCTCTCTCCTGAAGTCTCGCTGTTTTAACCTCTCTCTCCCGATGTCTCGCTGTTTTAACCTCTCTCCTGAAGTCTCACTCTTTCAACCTCTCTCCTGAAGTCTCACTGTTTTAACCTCTCTCCTGAAGTCTCATTTTTTTAACCTCTCTCCTGAAGTCTCACTGTTTTAACCTCTCTCTCCCGAAGTATCGCTGTTTTAACCTCTCCCTCCTGAAGTTACGCTGTTTTAACCTCTCCCTCCCAAAGTCTCGTTGTTTTAACCTCTCTCGCCCGAAGTCTCGCTCTTTTAACCTCTCTCTCCAAAAGTCTCGCTGTTTTAACCTCTCTCTCCCGAAGTGTCTCTGTTTTAACCTCTCTCCTGAAGTCTCACTGTTTCATCCTCTCTCCTGTAGTCTCACCCTTTTAACCTCTCTCCTGAAGTCTCACTGTTTTAACCTCTCTCCTGAAGTCTCACTGTTTTACCCTCTCTCTCCCGAAGTCTCACTGTTTTAACCTCTCTCTCCCGAAGTCTCACTGTTTTAACCTCTCTCTCCCGAAGTCTCGCTGTTTTAACCTCTCCCCTGAAGTCTCTCTGTTTTAACCTCTCTCTCCTGAAGTCTCATTGTTTTAACCTCTCTCTCCCGAAGTCTCGCTGTTTTAACCTCTCTCTCCCGAAGTCTCACTGTTTTAACCTCTCTCTACTGAAGTCTCGCCGTTTTAACCTCTCTCTCCCAAAGTCTCGCTGTTTTACCCTCTCTCTCCCGAAGTCTCACTTTTTACCCTCTCTCTCCCGAAGTTTCGCTGTTTTAACCTCTCTCTCCTGAAGTCTCTCTGTTTTAACCTCCCTCTCCCAAAGTCTCGGTGTTTTAACCTCTCTCTCCCGAAGTCTCGCTGTTTTAACCTCTCTCTCACAAAGTCTCCCTATTTAACCTCTCTCTCCTGAAGTCTCGCTGTTTTAACCTCTCCCTCCCGAAGCCTCTCTGGTTTAAACTCTCTCTCCCAAAACCTCGCAGTTTTAACCTCACTCTCCCGAAGTGTCGCTGTTTTACCTATCTCTCTCCCGAAGTCTCGCTGTTTTAAACTCTCTCTCCAAAACTCTCACTGTTTTACCTGTCTCTGTCCTGAAGTCTCAATGTTTTAACCTCTCTCTCCCAAAGTCTCGCTGTTTTAAACTCTTCCCTCCTGAAGTCTCTCTGTTTTAACATCTCTCTCCTGAAGTTTCGCTGTTTTAACCTCTCTCTCCTGAAGTCTCGCTGTTTTAACCTCTCTCTCCTGAAGTCCCCTTGTTTAAAAGTCTCTCTCCCGAAATCTCGCTGTGTTAACCTCTCTCTCCTGAAGACTCACTGTTTTACCCTCTCTCTCTCCTGAACTCTCGCTGTTTTTACCACTCTCCCCTGAAGTCTCGCTGTTTTAACCTCTCTCTCCGGAAGTCTCGCTGTTTTAACCTCTCTCTCCCGAAGTCTCGCTGTTTTAACCTCTCTCTCCTGAAGTCTCGCTGTTTAAACCTCTCTATCCCAAAGTCTCGCTGTTTTAACCTCTCTCTCCCGAAGTCTCACTGTTTTAACCTCTCTCTCCTGAAGTTTCGCTGTTTTAACATCACTCTCCCGAATCTCGCTGTTTTAAACTCTTTCTCCCGAAGTCTCACTGTTTTAACCTCTCTCTCCCGAATTCTCGCTGTTTTAATCTCTCTCCCAAAGTCTCGCTGTTTAAACCTCTCTCTCCCGAAGTCTCGCTGTTTTAACCTCTCTCTCCTGAAGTCTCCTTGTTTTAAAGTCTCTCTCGCGAAATCTCGCTGTTTTAACCTCTCTCTCCCGAAGTCTCGCTGTTTTAACTTCTCTCTCCTGAAGTCTCGCTGTTTTAACCTCTCTCTCCCGAAGTCTCGCTGTTTTAACCTCTCTCTCCTGAAGTCTCGCTGTTTTAACCTCTCCCTCCTGAAGTCTCACTGTTTTAACCTGTCTCTGCCGAAGTCTCGCTGTTTAAATCTCTCTCCTGAAGTCTTGCTGTTTTAACCTCTCTCTCCTGAAGTCTCGCTGTTTTAACCTATCTCTCCCGAAGTCTCTATGTTTTAACCTCCCTCTCCCAAAGTCTCGGTGTTTTAACCTCTCTCTCCCGAAGTCTCGCTGTTTTAACCTCTCTCTCACAAAGTCTCCCTGTTTAACCTCTCTCTCCTGAAGTCTCGCTGTTTTAACCTCTCCCTCCCGAAGCCTCTCTGGTTTAAACTCTCTCTCCCAAAACCTCGCAGTTTTAACCTCACTCTCCCGAAGTGTCGCTGTTTTACCTATCTCTCTCCCGAAGTCTCGCTGTTTTAAACTCTCTCTCCAAAACTCTCACTGTTTTACCTGTCTCTGTCCTGAAGTCTCACTGTTTTAACCTCTCTCTCCCAAAGTCTCGCTGTTTTAAACTCTTCCCTCCTGAAGTCTCTCTGTTTTAACATCTCTCTCCTGAAGTTTCGCTGTTTTAACCTCTCTCTCCTGAAGTCTCGCTGTTTTAACCTCTCTCTCCTGAAGTCCCCTTGTTTAAAAGTCTCTCTCCCGAAATCTCGCTGTGTTAACCTCTCTCTCCTGAAGACTCACTGTTTTACCCTCTCTCTCTCCTGAACTCTCGCTGTTTTTACCACTCTCCCCTGAAGTCTCGCTGTTTTAACCTCTCTCTCCGGAAGTCTCGCTGTTTTAACCTCTCTCTCCCGAAGTCTCGCTGTTTTAACCTCTCTCTCCTGAAGTCTCGCTGTTTAAACCTCTCTATCCCAAAGTCTCGCTGTTTTAACCTCTCTCTCCCGAAGTCTCACTGTTTTAACCTCTCTCTCCTGAAGTTTCGCTGTTTTAACATCACTCTCCCGAATCTCGCTGTTTTAAACTCTTTCTCCCGAAGTCTCACTGTTTTAACCTCTCTCTCCCGAATTCTCGCTGTTTTAATCTCTCTCCCAAAGTCTCGCTGTTTAAACCTCTCTCTCCCGAAGTCTCGCTGTTTTAACCTCTCTCTCCTGAAGTCTCCTTGTTTTAAAGTCTCTCTCGCGAAATCTCGCTGTTTTAACCTCTCTCTCCCGAAGTCTCGCTGTTTTAACTTCTCTCTCCTGAAGTCTCGCTGTTTTAACCTCTCTCTCCCGAAGTCTCGCTGTTTTAACCTCTCTCTCCTGAAGTCTCGCTGTTTTAACCTCTCCCTCCTGAAGTCTCACTGTTTTAACCTGTCTCTGCCGAAGTCTCGCTGTTTAAATCTCTCTCCTGAAGTCTTGCTGTTTTAACCTCTCTCTCCTGAAGTCTCGCTGTTTTAACCTATCTCTCCCGAAGTCTCTATGTTTTAACCTCCCTCTCCCAAAGTCTCGGTGTTTTAACCTCTCTCTCCCGAAGTCTCGCTGTTTTAACCTCTCTCTCACAAAGTCTCCCTGTTTAACCTCTCTCTCCTGAAGTCTCGCTGTTTTAACCTCTCCCTCCCGAAGCCTCTCTGGTTTAAACTCTCTCTCCCAAAACCTCGCAGTTTTAACCTCACTCTCCCGAAGTGTCGCTATTTTACCTATCTCTCTCCCGAAGTCTCGCTGTTTTAAACTCTCTCTCCAAAACTCTCACTGTTTTACCTGTCTCTGTCCTGAAGTCTCACTGTTTTAACCTCTCTCTCCCAAAGTCTCGCTGTTTTAAACTCTTCCCTCCTGAAGTCTCTCTGTTTTAACATCTCTCTCCTGAAGTTTCGCTGTTTTAACCTCTCTCTCCTGAAGTCTCGCTGTTTTAACCTCTCTCTCCTGAAGTCCCCTTGTTTAAAAGTCTCTCTCCCGAAATCTCGCTGTGTTAACCTCTCTCTCCTGAAGACTCACTGTTTTACCCTCTCTCTCTCCTGAACTCTCGCTGTTTTTACCACTCTCCCCTGAAGTCTCGCTGTTTTAACCTCTCTCTCCGGAAGTCTCGCTGTTTTAACCTCTCTCTCCCGAAGTCTCGCTGTTTTAACCTCTCTCTCCTGAAGTCTCGCTGTTTAAACCTCTCTATCCCAAAGTCTCGCTGTTTTAACCTCTCTCTCCCGAAGTCTCACTGTTTTAACCTCTCTCTCCTGAAGTTTCGCTGTTTTAACATCACTCTCCCGAATCTCGCTGTTTTAAACTCTTTCTCCCGAAGTCTCACTGTTTTAACCTCTCTCTCCCGAATTCTCGCTGTTTTAATCTCTCTCCCAAAGTCTCGCTGTTTAAACCTCTCTCTCCCGAAGTCTCGCTGTTTTAACCTCTCTCTCCTGAAGTCTCCTTGTTTTAAAGTCTCTCTCGCGAAATCTCGCTGTTTTAACCTCTCTCTCCCGAAGTCTCGCTGTTTTAACTTCTCTCTCCTGAAGTCTCGCTGTTTTAACCTCTCTCTCCCGAAGTCTCGCTGTTTTAACCTCTCTCTCCTGAAGTCTCGCTGTTTTAACCTCTCCCTCCTGAAGTCTCACTGTTTTAACCTGTCTCTGCCGAAGTCTCGCTGTTTAAATCTCTCTCCTGAAGTCTTGGTGTTTTAACCTATCTCTCCCGAAGTCTCGCAGTTTTAACGTCTCTCTCAGGAAGTCTCGCTGTTTTAACATCTCTGTCCCGAAGTCTCGCTGTTTCAATCTCTCTCCTGAAGTCTCGCTGTTTTAACCACTCTCTCCTGAAGTCACACTTTTTTACCCTCTCTCTCCCAATGTCTCACTGTTTTAACCTCTCTCTCCTGAAGTCTCGCTGCTTTAACCTCTCTCTCCAGAAGTCTCGCTGTTTTAACTTCTCTCTCCAGAAGTCTCGCTGTTTTAACCTCTCTCTCCTGAAGTCTCGCTGTTTTAACCTCTCTCCTGAAGTCTCACTGTTTTAACTTCTCTCTCCCGAAGTCTCACTGTTTTAACCTCTCTCTCCCGAAGTCTTGCTGTTTTAACTTCTCTCTCCTGAAGTCTCACCGTTTTAACCTCTCTCCTGAAGTTTCGCTGTTTTAACCTCTCTCTCCCGAAGTCTCGCTGTTTTAAACTCTCTCCCGAAGTCTCGCTGATTTAAACTCTCTCTCCTGAAGTCTCTCTGTTTTAACCTCTCTCTCCCAAAGTCTCGCTGTTTTAACCTCTCTCTCCTGAAGTCTCACTGTTTTATCCTCTCTCTCCTGAGGTCTCCGTGTTTCAACCTCTCTCTCCTGAAGTCTCGCTGTTTTAACCTCTCTCTCCTGAAGTCTCGCTGTTTTAACCTCTCTCTCCTGAAGTCTCACTGTTTTAACCTCTCTCTCCTGAAGTCTCACTGTATTAAACTCTCTCTCCCGAAGTCTCACTGTTCTGACTTCTCTCTCCTGAAGTCTCGCTGTTTTAACCTCTCTCTCCTGAAGTCTCACTGTTTTAACCTCTCTCTCCTGAAGTCTCACTGTATTAAACTCTCTCTCCCGAAGTCTCACTGTTCTGACTTCTCTCTCCTGAAGTCTCTCTGTTTTAACCTCTCTCCTGAAGTCTCACTGTTTTATCCTCTCTCTCCTGAGGTCTCCGTGTTTCAACCTCTCTCTCCTGAAGTCTCGCTGTTTTAACCTCTCTCTCCTGAAGTCTCGCTGTTTTAACCTCTCTCTCCTGAAGTCTCACTGTTTTAACCTCTCTCTCCTGAAGTCTCACTGTATTAAACTCTCTCTCCCGAAGTCTCACTGTTCTGACTTCTCTCTCCCGAAGTCTCGCTGTTTTAACCTCTCTCTCCTGAAGTCTCGCTGTTTTAACCTCTCTCTCCTGAAGTCTCTGTTTTAACCTCTCTCTCCCGAAGTCTCGCTGTTTTAACCTCTCTCTCCCTAAGTCTCGCTGTTTTAAACTCCCTCCTGAAGTTTCGCTGTTTTAACGTCTCTCTCCCAAAGTCTCGTTGTTTTAACCTCTCTCTCCCGAAGTCTCGCTGTTTTAACCTCTCTCTCCTGAACTCTCTATTTTAACCTCACTCTCCTGAAGTCTAGCTGCTTTAACCTCTCTCTCCTGAAGTATCTCTGTTTTAATCTCTCTCTCCCGAAGTCTCGCTGTTTTAACCTCCCTCCCCCGAAGTCTTGCTGTTTTACCCTCTCTCCTGAAGTCTCGCTGTTTTAACCTCCCTCCCCCGAAGTCTTGCTGTTTTACCCTCTCTCCTGAACTCTCTATTTTAACCTCACTCTCCCGAAGTCTCGCTGTTTTAAACTCACTCTCCTGAAGTCTCGTTATTTTAACCTCTCTCTCCCGAAGTCTCGGTGTTTTAACCTCCCTCCTGAAGATTCGCTGTTTTAACCTCTATCTCCCAAAGTCTCGCTGTTTGAACCTCTCTCCCCTGAAGTCTCTGTTTTACCCTCTCTCTCCCGAAGTCTCACTTTTTACCCTCTCTCTCCCGAAGTTTCGCTGTTTTAACCTCTCTCTCCCGAAGTCTCTCTGTTTTAACCTCCCTCTCCCAAAGTCTCGCTGTTTTAACCTCTCTCTCCCAAAGTCTCGCTGTTTTAAACTCTCCCTCCCGAAGTCTCGCTGTTTTAAACTCTCCCTCCCGAAGTCTCACTGTTTTAGCCTCTCTCCTGAAGTCTCACTGATTTAATCTCTCTCCCGAAGTCTCTCTGTTTTAACCTCTCCCTCCCGAAGCCTCTCTGGTTTAAACTCTCTCTCCCAAATCCTCGCAGTTTTAACCTCACTCTCCCGAAGTGTCGCTGTTTTACCTCTATCTCTCCCGAGGTCTCGCTGTTTTAAACTCTCTCTCCAAAACTCTCACTGTTTTACCTGTCTCTGTCCTGAAGTCTCTCTGTTTTAACCTCTCTCTCCCAAAGTCTCGCTGTTTTAAACTCTTCCCTCCTGAAGTCTCTCTGTTTTAACCTCTCTCTCCTGAAGTTTCGCTGTTTTAACCTCTCTCTCCTGAAGTCTCGCAGTTTTACCTTATCTGTCCCGAAGTCTCGCTGTTTTAACCACTTTCTCCTGAAGTCCCCTTGTTTAAAAGTCTCTCTCCCGAAATCTCGCTGTGTTAACCTCTCTCTCCTGAAGACTCACTGTTTTACCCTCTCTCTCCCCTGAAGTCTCGCTGTTTTAACTTCTCTCTCCCGAAGTCTCGCTATTTTTACCTCCCTCTCCCGAAGTCTCGCTGTTTTAACCTCTCTCTCCTGAAGTCTCGCTGTTTTAACCACTTTCTCCCGAAGTCTCGCTGTTTTAACCTCTCTCTCCCGAATTCTCACTGTTTTAACCTCTCTCTCCCGAAGTCTCGCTGTTTTAACCTCTCTCCTGAAGTCTCGCTGTTTTAACCTCTCTCCTGAAGTCTCACTGTTTTAACCTCTCTCTCCCGAAGTCTCGCTGTTTTAACCTCTCTCCTGAAGTCTCGCTGTTTTAACCTCTCTCTCCTGAAGTCTCGCTGTTTTACCCTCTCTCCTGAAGTCTCGCTGTTTTAACCTCTCTCTCCTGAAGTCTCGCTGTTTTAACCTCTCTCTCCCGAAGTCTCGCTGTTTTAACCTCTCTCTCCCGAAGTCTCGCTGTTTTAAACTCCCTCCTGAAGTTTCGCTGTTTTAACCTCTCTCTCCCGAAGTCTCACTGTTTTAACCTCTCTCTCCTGAAGTTTCACTGTTTTAACCTCTCTCTCCTGAAGTCTCACTGTTTTAACCTCTCTCTCCCAAAGTCTCACTGTTTTAACCTCTCTCTCCTGAAGTCTCACTGTTTTAACCTCTCTCTCCTGAAGTCTCGCTGTTTCGATCTCTCTCCTGAAGACTGGCTGTTTTAACCTCTCTTTCCTGAACTCTCGCTGTTTTTACCTCTCTCTCCTGAAGTCTCGCTGTTTTAACCTCTCTCTCCGGAAGTCTCGCTGTTTTAACCTCTCTCTCCCGAAGTCTCGCTGTTTTAACCTCTCTCTCCTGAAGTCTCGCTGTTTAAACCTCTCTATCCCAAAGTCTCGCTGTTTTAACCTCTCTCTCCCGAAGTCTCACTGTTTTAACCTCTCTCTCCTGAAGTTTCGCTGTTTTAACATCACTCTCCCGAATCTCGCTGTTTTAAACTCATTCTCCCGAAGTCTCACTGTTTTAACCTCTCTCTCCCGAAGTCTCACTGTTTTAACCTCTCTCTCCCGAATTCTCGCTGTTTTAATCTCTCTCCCAAAGTCTCGCTGTTTAAACCTCTCTCTCCCGAAGTCTCGCTGTTTTAACCTCTCTCTCCTGAAGTCTCCTTGTTTTAAAGTCTCTCTCGCGAAATCTCGCTGTTTTAACCTCTCTCTCCTGAAGTCTCACTGTTTTAACCTGTCTCTGCCGAAGTCTCGCTGTTTAAATCTCTCTCCTGAAGTCTCGCTGTTTTAACCTCTCTCTCCTGAAGTATTGCTGTTTTAACCTATCTCTCCCGAAGTCTCACTGTTTTAACGTCTCTCTCAGGAAGTCTCGCTGTTTTAACCTCTCTCTCCTGAAGTCTCGCTGTTTTAACCTCTCTCTCCCGAAGTCTTGCTGTTTTAACCTCCCTCCCCCGAAGTCTTGCTGTTTTACCCTCTCTCCTGAACTCTCTATTTTAACCTCTCTCTCCTGAAGTCTCACTGTTTCAACCTCTCTCCTGAAGTCTCACTGTTTTAACCTCTCTCCTGAAGTCTCACTGTTTTAAACTCTCTCAGTGAAGTCTGACAGTTTTAACCTCTCTCTCCCGAAGTCTCGCTGTTTTAACCTCTCTACTGAAGTCTCGCTGTTTTACCCTCTCTCTCCTGAAGTCTCGCTGTTTTAACCTCTCTCCTGAAGTCTCACTGTTTCAACCTCTCTCCTGAAGTCTCACTGTTTCAACCTCTCTCCTGAAGTCTCGCTGTTTTAACCTCTCTCCTGAAGTCTCACTGTTTCAACCTCTCTCCTGAAGTCTCGCTGTTTTAACCTCTCTCCTGAAGTCTCACTGTTTTAACCTCTCTCTCCCGAAGTCTCACTGTTTTAACCTCTCTCCTGAAGTCTCACTGTTTCAACCTCTCTCCTGAAGTCTCGCTGTTTTAACCTCTCTCCTGAAGTCTCACTGTTTTAACCTCTCTCCTGAAGTCTCACTGTTTTAACTTCTCTCTCCCGAAGTCTCACTGTTTTAAACTCTCTCAGTGAAGTCTGACAGTTTTAACCTCTCTCTCCCGAAGTCTCTCTGTTTTAACCTCTCTCCTGAAGTCTCACTGTTTCAACCTCTCTCCCGAAGTCTCACTGTTTCAACCTCTCTCCCGAAGTCTCTCTGTTTTAACCTCTCTCCTGAAGTCTCACTGTTTTAATCTCTCTCCTGAAGTCTCGCTGTTTTAACCTCTCTCCTGAAGTCTCGCTGTTTTACCCTCTCTCTCCTGAAGTCTCACTGTTTCAACCTCTCTCCTGAAGTCTCACTGTTTTAACCTCTCTCTCCCAAAGTCTCACTGTTTTAACCTCACTCTCCCGATGTCTCACTGGTTTAAACTCTCTCTCCTGAAATATCGCTGTTTTAAACTCACTCTCCTGAAGTCTCACTGTTTTAACCTCTCTCCTGAAGTCTCACTGTTTCAACCTCGCTCTTGAAGTCTCACTGTTTTAACCTCTCTCCTGAAGTCTCACTGTTTTAACCTCTCTCTCCCAAAGTCTCGCTGTTTTAACCTCTCTCTCCAGAAGTCTCGCTGTTTTAACCTCTCTCTCCCGAAGTCTCGCTGTTTTAACTTCTCTCTCCTGAAGTCTCACTGTTTTAACCTCTCTCTCCCAAAGTCTCGCTGTTTTAACCTCTCTCTCCCGAAGTCTCGCTGTTTTAACCTCTCTCTCCCGAAGTCGCTCTGTTTTAACCTCTCCCTCCCGAAGTCTCGCTGTTTTACCCTCTCTCCTGAAGTCTCACTGTTTCAACCTCGCTCTTGAAGTCTCACTGTTTTAACCTCTCTCTCCTGAAGTCTCACTGTTTTAACCTCTCTCTCCTGAAGTCTCGCTGTTTTAACCTCTCTCTCCTGAAGTCTGGCTGTTTTACCCTCTCTCTCCCAAAGTCTCGCTGTATTAACCTCTCTCTCCCGAAGTCTCGCTGTTTTAACTTCTCTCTCCCGAAGTCTCACTGTTTTAACCTCTCTCTCCCGAAGTCTCGCTGTTTTAACCTCCCTCCTGAAGATTCGCTGTTTTAACATCTATCTCCCAAAGTCTCGTTGTTTTAATCTCTCTCTCCCGAAGTCTCACTGTTTTAACCTCTCTCCCGAACTCTTGCTGTTTTAACCTCTCTCTCCCGAAGTCTCTCTGTTTCAACCTCTCGCTCTCCTGAAGTCTCGCTGTTTAAACCTCTCTCTCCTGAAGTCTCGCTGTTTTAACCTCTCTCTCCTGAAGTCTCTCTGTTTTAACCTCTTTCTCCCGAAGTCTCACTGTTTTAACCTCTCTCTCTCCTGAAGTCTCGCTGTTTTAACATCTCTGTCCTGAAGTCTCACTGTTTTACCCTCTCTCTCCCAAAGTCTCGCTGTTTTAACCTCTCTCTCCCGAAGTCTCGCTGTTTTAACCTCCCTCCTGAAGTTTCGCTGTTTTAACCTCTCTCTCCTGAAGTCTCACTGTTTCAACCTCTCTCCTGAAGTCTCACTGTTTCAACCTCTCTCTCCTGAAGTCTCACTGTTTTAACCTCTCTCTCCCGAAGTCTCGCTGGTTTAAACTCTCTCTCCCGAAGTCTCGCTGGTTTAAACTCTCTCCCCTGAAGTATCGCTGTTTTAACCTCTCTCTCCCAGAGTCTCGCTGTTTTAACCTCCCTCCTGAAGTTTCGCTGTTTTAACCTCTCTCTCCCAAAGTCTCGTTGTTTTAACCTCTTTCTCCCAGAGTCTCGCTGTTTTAACCTCTCTCTCCCGAAGTCTCGCTGTTTTGACCTCTCTCTCCTGAAGTCTCTCTGTTTTAACCTCTCTCTCCCGAAGTCTCGCTGTTTTAACCTCTCTCTCCCGAAGTCTCGCTGTTTTAACCTCTCTCTCCCAAAGTCTCGTTGTTTTAACCTCTCTCTCCCAAAGTCTCGCTGTTTTAACCTCTCTCCTGAAGTCTCGCTGTTTAAACCTCTCTCTCCTGAAGTCTCTCTGTTTCAACCTCTCTCTCCTGAAGTCTCGCTGTTTTACCCTCTCTCTCCTGAAGTCTTGCTGTTTTAACCTCTCTCTCCTGAAGTCTCGCTGTTTTAAACTCTCTCAAAGAAGTCTCACAGTTTTAACCTCTCTCTCCCGAAGTCTCTCTGTTTTAACCTCTCTCCTGAAATCTCACTTTTTCAACCTCTCTCCTGAAGTCTCACTGTTTTAACCTCTCTCCTGAAGTCTCACTGTTTCAACCTCTCTCCTGAAGTCTCACTGTTTTATACTCTCTCCTGAAGTCTCGCTGTTTTAACCTCTCTCCTGAAGTCTCACTGTTTCAACCTCTCTCCTGAAGTCTCGCTGTTTTAACCTCTCTCCTGAAGTCTCACTGTTTTAACCTCTCTCTCCCGAAGTCTCACTGTTTTAACCTCTCTCCTGAAGTCTCACTGTTTCAACCTCTCTCCTGAAGTCTCGCTGTTTTAACCTCTCTCCTGAAGTCTCACTGTTTTAACCTCTCTCCTGAAGTCTCACTGTTTTAACTTCTCTCTCCCGAAGTCTCACTGTTTTAAACTCTCTCAGTGAAGTCTGACAGTTTTAACCTCTCTCTCCCGAAGTCTCTCTGTTTTAACCTCTCTCCTGAAGTCTCACTGTTTCAACCTCTCTCCCGAAGTCTCACTGTTTCAACCTCTCTCCCGAAGTCTCTCTGTTTTAACCTCTCTCCTGAAGTCTCACTGTTTTAATCTCTCTCCTGAAGTCTCGCTGTTTTAACCTCTCTCCTGAAGTCTCGCTGTTTTACCCTCTCTCTCCTGAAGTCTCACTGTTTCAACCTCTCTCCTGAAGTCTCACTGTTTTAACCTCTCTCTCCCAAAGTCTCACTGTTTTAACCTCACTCTCCCGATGTCTCACTGGTTTAAACTCTCTCTCCTGAAATATCGCTGTTTTAAACTCACTCTCCTGAAGTCTCACTGTTTTAACCTCTCTCCTGAAGTCTCACTGTTTCAACCTCGCTCTTGAAGTCTCACTGTTTTAACCTCTCTCCTGAAGTCTCACTGTTTTAACCTCTCTCTCCCAAAGTCTCGCTGTTTTAACCTCTCTCTCCAGAAGTCTCGCTGTTTTAACCTCTCTCTCCCGAAGTCTCGCTGTTTTAACTTCTCTCTCCTGAAGTCTCACTGTTTTAACCTCTCTCTCCCAAAGTCTCGCTGTTTTAACCTCTCTCTCCCGAAGTCTCGCTGTTTTAACCTCTCTCTCCCGAAGTCGCTCTGTTTTAACCTCTCCCTCCCGAAGTCTCGCTGTTTTACCCTCTCTCCTGAAGTCTCACTGTTTCAACCTCGCTCTTGAAGTCTCACTGTTTTAACCTCTCTCTCCTGAAGTCTCACTGTTTTAACCTCTCTCTCCTGAAGTCTCGCTGTTTTAACCTCTCTCTCCTGAAGTCTGGCTGTTTTACCCTCTCTCTCCCAAAGTCTCGCTGTATTAACCTCTCTCTCCCGAAGTCTCGCTGTTTTAACTTCTCTCTCCCGAAGTCTCACTGTTTTAACCTCTCTCTCCCGAAGTCTCGCTGTTTTAACCTCCCTCCTGAAGATTCGCTGTTTTAACATCTATCTCCCAAAGTCTCGTTGTTTTAATCTCTCTCTCCCGAAGTCTCACTGTTTTAACCTCTCTCCCGAACTCTTGCTGTTTTAACCTCTCTCTCCCGAAGTCTCTCTGTTTCAACCTCTCGCTCTCCTGAAGTCTCGCTGTTTAAACCTCTCTCTCCTGAAGTCTCGCTGTTTTAACCTCTCTCTCCTGAAGTCTCTCTGTTTTAACCTCTTTCTCCCGAAGTCTCACTGTTTTAACCTCTCTCTCTCCTGAAGTCTCGCTGTTTTAACATCTCTGTCCTGAAGTCTCACTGTTTTACCCTCTCTCTCCCAAAGTCTCGCTGTTTTAACCTCTCTCTCCCGAAGTCTCGCTGTTTTAACCTCCCTCCTGAAGTTTCGCTGTTTTAACCTCTCTCTCCTGAAGTCTCACTGTTTCAACCTCTCTCCTGAAGTCTCACTGTTTCAACCTCTCTCTCCTGAAGTCTCACTGTTTTAACCTCTCTCTCCCGAAGTCTCGCTGGTTTAAACTCTCTCTCCCGAAGTCTCGCTGGTTTAAACTCTCTCCCCTGAAGTATCGCTGTTTTAACCTCTCTCTCCCAGAGTCTCGCTGTTTTAACCTCCCTCCTGAAGTTTCGCTGTTTTAACCTCTCTCTCCCAAAGTCTCGTTGTTTTAACCTCTTTCTCCCAGAGTCTCGCTGTTTTAACCTCTCTCTCCCGAAGTCTCGCTGTTTTGACCTCTCTCTCCTGAAGTCTCTCTGTTTTAACCTCTCTCTCCCGAAGTCTCGCTGTTTTAACCTCTCTCTCCCGAAGTCTCGCTGTTTTAACCTCTCTCTCCCAAAGTCTCGTTGTTTTAACCTCTCTCTCCCAAAGTCTCGCTGTTTTAACCTCTCTCCTGAAGTCTCGCTGTTTAAACCTCTCTCTCCTGAAGTCTCTCTGTTTCAACCTCTCTCTCCTGAAGTCTCGCTGTTTTACCCTCTCTCTCCTGAAGTCTTGCTGTTTTAACCTCTCTCTCCTGAAGTCTCGCTGTTTTAAACTCTCTCAAAGAAGTCTCACAGTTTTAACCTCTCTCTCCCGAAGTCTCTCTGTTTTAACCTCTCTCCTGAAATCTCACTTTTTCAACCTCTCTCCTGAAGTCTCACTGTTTTAACCTCTCTCCTGAAGTCTCACTGTTTCAACCTCTCTCCTGAAGTCTCACTGTTTTATACTCTCTCCTGAAGTCTCACTGTTTTATCCTCTCTCCTGAAGTCTCACTGTTTTAACCTCTCTCTCCCGAAGTCTCTCTGCTTTAACCTCTCTCCTGAATTCTCACTGTTTCAACCTCTCTCCCGAAGTCTGACTGTTTTACCCTCTCTCTCCCGATGTCTCGCTGTTTTAACCTCTCTCTCCCGAAGTCTCGCTGTTTTAACCTCTCTCCTGAATTCTCACTGTTTCAACCTCTCTCCTGAAGTCTCACTGTTTTAACCTCTCTCCTGAAGTCTGGCTGTTTTATCCTCTCTCTCCCGAAGTCTCGCTGTTTTAACCTCTCTCTCCCGAAGTCTCGCTGTTTAAACCTCTCTCTCCTTAACTCTCTATTTTAACCTCACTCTCCTGAAGTCTCACTGTTTTAACCTCTCTCCTGAAGTCTCTCTGTTTTAACCTCTCTCCTGAAGTCTCACTGTTTTAACCTCTCTCTCCCGAAGTCTCGCTGTTTTAAACTCACTCTCCTGAAGTCTCGTTATTTTAACCTCTCTCTCCCGAAGTCTCGCTGTTTTAACCTCCCTCCTGAAGATTCGCTGTTTTAACATCTATCTCCCAAAGTCTCGTTGTTTTAATCTCTCTCTCCCGAAGTCTCTGTTTTAACATCTCTCTCCCGAAGTCTCGCTGTTTTAACCTCTCTCCCGAACTCTCGCTGTTTTAACCTCTCTCTCCCGAAGTCTCTCTGTTTCAACCTCTCGCTCTCCTGAAGTCTCGCTGTTTAAACCTCTCTCTCCTGAAGTCTCGCTGTTTTAACCTCTCTCTCCTGAAGTCTCTCTGTTATAACCTCTTTCTCCCGAAGTCTCACTGTTTTAACCTCTCTCTCTCCCGAAGTCTCGCTGTTTTAACATCTCTGTCCTGAAGTCTCACTGTTTTACCCTCTCTCTCCCAAAGTCTCGCTGTTTTAACCTCTCTCTCCCGAAGTCTCGCTGTTTTAACCTCTCTCTCCCGAAGTCTCGCTGCTTTAACCTCTCTCTCCTGAAGTCTCGCTGTTTAAACCTCCCTCCTGAAGTTTCGCTGTTTTAACCTCTCTCTCCTGAAGTCTCACTGTTTCAACCTCTCTCCTGAAGTCTCACTGTTTGAACCTCTCTCTCCTGAAGTCTCACTGTTTTAACCTCTCTCTCCCGAAGTCTCGCTGGTTTAAACTCTCTCTCCTGAAGTATCGCTGTTTTAACCTCTCTCTCCCAGAGTCTCGCTGTTTTAACCTCCCTCCTGAAGTTTCGCTGTTTTAACCTCTCTCTCCCAAAGTCTCGTTGTTTTAACCTCTCTCTCCCAGAGTCTCGCTGTTTTAACCTCTCTCTCCCGAAGTCTCGCTGTTTTAACCTCTCTCTCCTGAAGTCTCTCTGTTTTAACCTCTCTCTCCCGAAGTCTCACTGTTTTAACCTCTCTCTCCCAAAGTCTCGTTGTTTTAACCTCTCTCTCCCAAAGTCTCGCTGTTTTAACCTCTCTCTCCCAAAGTCTCGTTGTTTTAACCTCTCTCTCCCAAAGTCTCGCTGTTTTAACCTCTCTCCTGAAGTCTCGCTGTTTAAACCTCTCTCTCCTGAAGTCTCTCTGTTTCAACCTCTCTCTCCTGAAGTCTCGCTGTTTTACCCTCTCTCTCCCAAAGTCTCACGGTTTTAACCTCTCTCTCCCGAAGTCTTGCTGTTTTAACCTCTCTCACCCAAAGTCCCGTTGTTTTAACCTCTCTCACCCGAAGTCTCGCTGTTTTACCCTCTCCCCTGAAGTCTCGCTGTTTTAACCTCTCTCTCCCGAAGTCTCGTTGTTTTAACCTCTCTCTCCAGAAGTCTCGCTGATTTAACCTCTCTCTCCTGAAGTCTCACTGTTTTAACCTCTCTCTCCCAAAGTCTCGCTGTTTTACCCTATCTCTCTCAAAGTCTCGCTGTTTTAACCTCTCTCTCCCAAAGTCTCGCTGTTTTACCCTATCTCTCCCAAAGTCTCGCTGTTTCAACCTCTCTCTCACGAAGTCTCGCTGTTTTACCCTCTCCCCTGAAGTCTCACTGTTTTAACCTCTCTCTCCCGAAGTCTTGCTGTTTTAAACTCTCTCTCCCGAAGTCTCGCTGTTTTACCCTCTCTCTCCCGAAGTCTCGCTGTTTTAACCTCTCTCTCCTGAAGTCTCGCTCTTTTAACTTCTCTCTCTCGAAGTCTCGCTGTTTTAACCTCTCTCTGCCGAAGTCTCACTATTTTAACCTCTCTCTCCCGAAGTCTCGCTGTTTTAAACTCTCTCTCCCGAAGTCTCGCTGTTTTAACCTCTCTCTCCTGAAGTCTCGCTCTTTTAACTTCTCTCTCTCGAAGTCTCGCTGTTTTAACCTCTCCCTCCTGAAGTCTCGCTGTTTTACCCTCTCTCTCCCGAAGTCTCGCTGTTTTAACCTCTCCCTCCTGAAGTCTCGCTGTTTTACCCTCTCTCTCCCGAAGTCTCGCTGTTTTAACCTCTCTCTCCGGAAGTCTCACTGTTTTATCCTCTCTCTCCCGAAGTCTCGCTGTTTTACCCTCTCTCTCCCGAAGTCTCGCTGTTTTAACCTCTCTCCAGAAGTCTCGCTATTTTAACCTCTTTCTCCCGAAGTCTCG
This sequence comes from Isurus oxyrinchus, assembly GCA_026770705.1. NCBI lineage: Eukaryota > Metazoa > Chordata > Chondrichthyes > Lamniformes > Lamnidae > Isurus > Isurus oxyrinchus. The sequence continues at coordinate 61,590 of JANJGN010001456.1, forward strand.
CTGTTTTACCCTCTCTCTCCTGAAGTCTCGCTGTTTTAACCTCTCTCTCCTGAACCCTCGCTGTTTTCACCTCTCTCTCCCGAAGTCTCGCTGTTTCAACCTCTTTCTCCCGAAGTCTCACTGTTTTACCCTCTCTATCTCCCGAAGTCTCGCTGTTTTAACCTCTCTCTGCTGAACTGTCGCTGTTTTTACCTCTCTCTCCTGAAGTCTCGCTGTTTTAACCACTTTCTCCCGAAGTCTCGCTGTTTGAACCTCTCTCCCGAAGTCTCGCTGTTTTAAACACTTTCTCCCGAAGTCTCACTGTTTCAACCTCTCTCCTGAAGTCTCACTGTTTTAACCTCGCTCTCCCGAAGTCTCGCTGTTTTAACCTCTCTCCCGAAGTCTCACTGTTTTAACCTCTCTCCTGAAGTCTCGTTGTTTTAACCTCTCTCTCCTGAAGTCTCACTGTTTCAACCTCTCTCCTGAAGTCTCTCTGTTTTACCCTCTCTCTCCTGAAGTCTCACTGTTTTAACCTCTCTCTCCCGAAGTCTCGCTGGTTTAAACTCTCTCTCCTGAAGTATCGCTGTTTTAAACTCACTCTCCTGAAGTCACGTTGTTTTAACCTCTCTCTCCCGAAGTCTCGCTGTTCTAACCTCCCTCCTGAAGTTTCGCTGTTTTAACCTCCCTCTCCCAAAGTCTCGTTGTTTTAACCTCTCTCTCCCGAAGTCTCGCTGTTTTAACCTCTCTTCTGAAGTCTCACTGTTTCAACCTCTCTCCTGAAGTCTCACTGTTTTAACCTCTCTCTCCTGAAGTCTCACTGTTTTAAACTCTCTCTCCCGAAGTCTCGCTGGTTTAAACTCTCTCTCCTGAAGTATCGCTGTTTTAAACTCACTCTCCTGAAGTCACGTTGTTTTAACCGCTCTCTCGCGATGTCTCGCTGTTTTAACCTCCCTCCTGAAGTTTCGCTGTTTTAACCTCTCTCTCCCAAAGTCTCGTTGTTTTAACCTCTCTCTCCTGAAGTCTCGCTGTTTTAACCTCTCTCTCCTGAAGTCTCGCTGTTTTACCCTCTCTCTCCCAGAGTCTCGCTGTTTTAACCTCTCCCTACTGAAGTCTCTCTGTTTTCAACTCTCTCTCCCGAAGTCTCACTGTTTTAACCTCTCTCTCCTGCAGTCTCCCCGATTTAACCTCCCTCTCCCGAAGTCTTGCTGTTTTACCCTCTCTCCTGAAGTCTCGCTGTTTTACACTCTCCCCTGAAGTCTCGCTGTTTTAAACTGTCTCTCCCGAAGTCTCGCTGTTTTAACCTCTCTCTCCTGAACTCTCGCTGTTTTTACCTCTCTCTCCCGAAGTCTCGCTGTTTTAACCTCTCTCTCCTGAAGTCTCGCTGTTTTAAACTCTCTCAAAGAAGTCTCACAGTTTTTACCTCTCTCTCCCGAAGTCTCTCTGTTTTAACCTCTCTCCTGAAATCTCACTTTTTCAACCTCTCTCCTGAAGTCTCACTGTTTTAACCTCTCTCCTGAAGTCTCACTGTTTCAACCTCTCTCCTGAAGTCTCACTGTTTTATACTCTCTCCTGAAGTCTCACTGTTTTAACCTCTCTCTCCCGAAGTCGCTCTGTTTTAACCTCTCTCCTGAAGTCTCACTGTTTCAACCTCTCTCCTGAAGTCTCACTGTTTTATCCTCTCTCCTGAAGTCTCACTGTTTTAACCTCTCTCTCCCGAAGTCTCTCTGCTTTAACCTCTCTCCTGAATTCTCACTGTTTCAACCTCTCTCCCGAAGTCTGACTGTTTTACCCTCTCTCTCCCGATGTCTCGCTGTTTTAACCTCTCTCTCCCGAAGTCTCGCTGTTTTAACCTCTCTCCTGAATTCTCACTGTTTCAACCTCTCTCCTGAAGTCTCACTGTTTTAACCTCTCTCCTGAAGTCTGGCTGTTTTATCCTCTCTCTCCCGAAGTCTCGCTGTTTTAACCTCTCTCTCCCGAAGTCTCGCTGTTTAAACCTCTCTCTCCTTAACTCTCTATTTTAACCTCCCTCTCCTGAAGTCTCACTGTTTTAACCTCTCTCTCCCGAAGTCTCGCTGTTTTAACCTCTCTCCTGAAGTCTTGCTGTTTTAACCTCCCTCCCCCGAAGTCTCGCTGCTTTATTCTCTCTCCCCTGAACCCTGTTTTTTAACCTCACTCTCCCGAAGTCTCTCTGTTTTACCCTCTCTCCTGAAGTCTCACTGATTTATCCTCTCTCTCCTGAGGTCTCCATGTTTCAACCTCTCTCTCCTGAAGTCTCGCTGCTTTAACCTCTCTCCCGAAGTCTCGCTGTTTTAACCTCTCTCTCCTGAACTATCTATTTTAACCTCACTCTCCCGAAGTCTCGCTGTTTTAAACTGACTCTCCTGAAGTCTCGTTATTTTAACCTCTCTCTCCCGAAGTCTCGCTGTTTTTACCTCCCTCCTGAAGTTTCGCTGTTTTAACCTCTCTCTCCCGAAGTCTCGCTGTTTTAACCTCTCTCTCCCGAAGTCTCGCTGTTTTAACCTCACTCTCCCGAAGTCTCGCTGTTTTAACCTCCCTCCTGAAGTTTCGCTGTTTTAACATCTATCTCCCAAAGTCTCGTTGTTTTAATCTCTCTCTCCCGAAGTCTCGCTGTTTTAACCTCTCTCCCGAACTCTCGCTGTTTCAACCTCTCGCTCCTGAAGTCTCGCTGTTTTAACCTCTCTCTCCTGAAGTCTCACTGTTTTAACCTCTCTCCCAAAGTCTCGCTGTTTTAACCTCTCTCTCCCGAAGTCTCGCTGTTTTAACCTCTCTCCCAAAGTCTCGCTGTTTTAACCTCTCTCTCCCGAAGTCTCGCTGTTTTACCCTCTCTCTCCTGAAGTCTCGCTGTTTTAACCTCTCTCCCAAAGTCTCGCTGTTTTAACCTCTCTCTCCCAAAGTCTCGCTGTTTTAACCTCTCTCTCCCGAAGTCTCGCTGTTTTAACCTCTCTCTCCTGAAGTCTCTCTCTTTTAACCTCTCTCTCCCAAAGTCTCGTTGTTTTAACCTCTCTCTCCCGAAGTCTCGTTGTTTTAACCTCTCTCTCCTGAAGTCTCACTGTTTTAACCTCTCTCTCCTGAAGTCTCACTGTTTCAACCTCTCTCCTGAAGTCTCACTGTTTGAACCTCTCTCTCCCGAAGTCTCGTTGTTTTAACCTCTCTCTCCTGAAGTCTCGCTGCTTTAACCTCTCTCTCCTGAAGTCTCACTGTTTTAACCTCTCTCTCCCGAAGTCTCGTTGTTTTAACCTCTCTCTCCCGAAGTCTCGCTGTTTTAAACTCACTCTCCTGAAGTCACATTGTTTTAACCTCTCTCTCCCGAAGTCTCGCTGTTTTAACCTCCCTCCTGAAGTTTCGCTGTTTTAACCTCTCTCTCCCAAAGTCTCGTTGTTTTAACCTCTCTCTCCTGAAGTCTCGCTGTTTTAACCTCTCTCTCCTGAAGTCTCTCTGTTTTAACCTCTCTCTCCTGAAGTCTCGCTGTTTTACCCTCTCTCTCCCAGAGTCTCGCTGTTTTAACCTCTCTCGCCCGAAGTCTCGCTGTTTTAACCTCTCTCTCCCGAAGTCTCGCTGTTTTAACCTCTCTCTCCCGAAGTCTCGCTGTTTTAACCTCTCTCTCCCAAAGTCTCGTTGTTTTAACCTCTCTCTCCCAAAGTCTCGCTGTTTTAACCTCTCTCCTGAAGTCTCGCTGTTTAAACCTCTCTCTCCTGAAGTCTCTCTGTTTCAACCTCTCTCTCCTGAAGTCTCGCTGTTTTACCCTCTCTCTCCCAAAGTCTCACGGTTTTAACCTCTCTCTCCCGAAGTCTTGCTGTTTTAACCTCTCTCACCCAAAGTCCCGTTGTTTTAACCTCTCTCACCCGAAGTCTCGCTGTTTTACCCTCTCCCCTGAAGTCTCGCTGTTTTAACCTCTCTCTCCCGAAGTCTCGCTGTTTTAACCTCTCTCTCCAGAAGTCTCGCTGATTTAACCTCTCTCTCCTGAAGTCTCACTGTTTTAACCTCTCTCTCCCAAAGTCTCGCTGTTTTACCCTATCTCTCCCAAAGTCTCGCTGTTTTAACCTCTCTCTCCCAAAGTCTCGCTGTTTTACCCTATCTCTCCCAAAGTCTCGCTGTTTTAACCTCTCTCTCCCGAAGTCTCGCTGTTTTACCCTCTCCCCTGAAGTCTCACTGTTTTAACCTCTCTCTCCCGAAGTCTTGCTGTTTTAAACTCTCTCTCCCGAAGTCTCGCTGTTTTACCCTCTCTCTCCCGAAGTCTCGCTGTTTTAACCTCTCTCTCCTGAAGTCTCGCTCTTTTAACTTCTCTCTCTCGAAGTCTCGCTGTTTTAACCTCTCTCTGCCGAAGTCTCACTATTTTAACCTCTCTCTCCCGAAGTCTGGCTGTTTTAAACTCTCTCTCCCGAAGTCTCGCTGTTTTAACCTCTCTCTCCTGAAGTCTCGCTCTTTTAACTTCTCTCTCTCGAAGTCTCGCTGTTTTAACCTCTCCCTCCTGAAGTCTCGCTGTTTTACCCTCTCTCTCCCGAAGTCTCGCTGTTTTAACCTCTCTCTCCTGAAGTCCCGCTGTTTTAACCGCTCTCTCCCGAAGTCTCGCTGTTTTACCCTCTCTCTCCCGAAGTCTCGCTGTTTTAACCTCTCTCTCCCAAAGTCTCTCTGTTTTAACCTCTCTCTCCTGAAGTCCCGCTGTTTTAACCTCTCTCTCCCGAAGTCTCTCTGTTTTAACCTCTCTCCTGAAGTCTCACTGTTTCAACCTCTCTCCTGAAGTCTCGCTGTTTTAACCTCTCTCTCCCGAAGTCTCGCTGTTTTAACCTCTCTCTCCCGAAGTCTCGCTGCTTTAACCTCTCCCTCCTGAAGTCGCTCTGTTTTAAACTCTCTCTCCCGAAGTCTCACTGTTTTAACCTCTCTCTCCCGAAGTCGCTCTGTTTTAACCTCTCTCCTGAAGTCTCACTGTTTTAACCTCTCTCCTGAAGTCTCGCTGTTTTAACCTCTCTCCTGAAGTCTCACTGTTTTAACCTATCTCTCCCGAAGTCTGACAGTTTTAACCTCTCTCTCCCGAAGTCTCTCTGTTTTAACCTCTCTCCTGAAGTCTCACTGTTTCAACCTCTCTCCTGAAGTCTCACTGTTTTAACCTCTCTCCTGAAGTCTCTCTGTTTTAAACTCTCTCAGTGAAGTCTGACAGTTTTAACCTCTCTCTCCCGAAGTCTCTCTGTTTTAACCTCTCTCTCCCGATGTCTCACTGGTTTAAACTCTCTCTCCTGAAATATCGCTGTTTTAAACTCACTCTCCTGAAGTCTCACTGTGTTAACCTCTCTCTTGAAGTCTCACTGTTTTAACCTCTCTCTTGAAGTCTAACTGTTTCAACCTCTCTCCCAAAGTCTCACTGTTTTAACCTCTCTCCTGAAGTCTCACTGTTTCAACCTCGCTCTTGAAGTCTCACTGTTTTAAACTCTCTCTCCTGAAGTCTCACTGTTTTAACCTCTCTCTCCCAAAGTCTCGCTGTTTTAACCTCTCTCTCCTGAAGTCTGGCTGTTTTACCCTCTCTCTCCCAAAGTCTCGCTGTATTAACCTCTCTCTCCCGAAGTCTCGCTGTTTTAACCTCTCTCCCAAAGTCTCGCTGTTTTAACCTCTCTCTCCCGAAGTCTCGCTGTTTTACCCTCTCTCTCCTGAAGTCTCGCTGTTTTAACCTCTCTCCCAAAGTCTCGCTGTTTTAACCTCTCTCTCCCAAAGTCTCGCTGTTTTAACCTCTCTCTCCCGAAGTCTCGCTGCTTTAACCTCTCTCTCCTGAAGTCTCTCTCTTTTAACCTCTCTCTCCCAAAGTCTCGTTGTTTTAACCTCTCTCTCCCGAAGTCTCGTTGTTTTAACCTCTCTCTCCTGAAGTCTCACTGTTTTAACCTCTCTCTCCTGAAGTCTCACTGTTTCAACCTCTCTCCTGAAGTCTCACTGTTTGAACCTCTCTCTCCCGAAGTCTCGTTGTTTTAACCTCTCTCTCCTGAAGTCTCGCTGCTTTAACCTCTCTCTCCTGAAGTCTCACTGTTTTAACCTCTCTCTCCCGAAGTCTCGTTGTTTTAACCTCTCTCTCCCGAAGTCTCGCTGTTTTAAACTCACTCTCCTGAAGTCACATTGTTTTAACCTCTCTCTCCCGAAGTCTCGCTGTTTTAACCTCCCTCCTGAAGTTTCGCTGTTTTAACCTCTCTCTCCCAAAGTCTCGTTGTTTTAACCTCTCTCTCCTGAAGTCTCGCTGTTTTAACCTCTCTCTCCTGAAGTCTCTCTGTTTTAACCTCTCTCTCCTGAAGTCTCGCTGTTTTACCCTCTCTCTCCCAGAGTCTCGCTGTTTTAACCTCTCTCGCCCGAAGTCTCGCTGTTTTAACCTCTCTCTCCCGAAGTCTCGCTGTTTTAACCTCTCTCTCCCGAAGTCTCGCTGTTTTAACCTCTCTCTCCCAAAGTCTCGTTGTTTTAACCTCTCTCTCCCAAAGTCTCGCTGTTTTAACCTCTCTCCTGAAGTCTCGCTGTTTAAACCTCTCTCTCCTGAAGTCTCTCTGTTTCAACCTCTCTCTCCTGAAGTCTCGCTGTTTTACCCTCTCTCTCCCAAAGTCTCACGGTTTTAACCTCTCTCTCCCGAAGTCTTGCTGTTTTAACCTCTCTCACCCAAAGTCCCGTTGTTTTAACCTCTCTCACCCGAAGTCTCGCTGTTTTACCCTCTCCCCTGAAGTCTCGCTGTTTTAACCTCTCACTCCCGAAGTCTCGCTGTTTTAACCTCTCTCTCCAGAAGTCTCGCTGATTTAACCTCTCTCTCCTGAAGTCTCACTGTTTTAACCTCTCTCTCCCAAAGTCTCGCTGTTTTACCCTATCTCTCCCAAAGTCTCGCTGTTTTAACCTCTCTCTCCCAAAGTCTCGCTGTTTTACCCTATCTCTCCCAAAGTCTCGCTGTTTTAACCTCTCTCTCCCGAAGTCTCGCTGTTTTACCCTCTCCCCTGAAGTCTCACTGTTTTAACCTCTCTCTCCCGAAGTCTTGCTGTTTTAAACTCTCTGTCCCGAAGTCTCGCTGTTTTACCCTCTCTCTCCCGAAGTCTCGCTGTTTTAACCGCTCTCTCCTGAAGTCTCGCTCTTTTAACTTCTCTCTCTCGAAGTCTCGCTGTTTTAACCTCTCTCTGCCGAAGTCTCACTATTTTAACCTCTCTCTCCCGAAGTCTCGCTGTTTTAAACTCTCTCTCCCGAAGTCTCGCTGTTTTAACCTCTCTCTCCTGAAGTCTCGCTCTTTTAACTTCTCTCTCTCGAAGTCTCGCTGTTTTAACCTCTCCCTCCTGAAGTCTCGCTGTTTTACCCTCTCTCTCCCGAAGTCTCGCTGTTTTAACCTCTCCCTCCTGAAGTCTCGCTGTTTTACCCTCTCTCTCCCGAAGTCTCGCTGTTTTAACCTCTCTCTCCGGAAGTCTCACTGTTTTATCCTCTCTCTCCCGAAGTCTCTCTGTTTTACCCTCTCTCTCTCGAAGTCTCGCTGTTTTAACCTCTCTCCAGAAGTCTCGCTATTTTAACCTCTCTCTCCCGAAGTCTCACTGTTTTACCCTCTCTCTCCCAAAGTCTCTCTGTTTTAACCTCTCTCTCCTGAAGTCCCGCTGTTTTAACCGCTCTCTCCCGAAGTCTCGCTGTTTTACCCTCTCTCTCCCGAAGTCTCGCTGTTTTAACCTCTCTCTCCCAAAGTCTCTCTGTTTTAACCTCTCTCTCCTGAAGTCCCGCTGTTTTAACCGTTCTCTCCCGAAGTCTCGCTGTTTTACCCTCTCTCTCCCGAAGTCTCGCTGTTTTAACCTCTCTCTCCGGAAGTCTCACTGTTTTGACCTCTCTCTCCTGAAGTCTCGCTGTTTTAACCTCTCTCTCCTGAACCCTCGCTGTTTTCACCTCTCTCTCCCGAAGTCTCGCTGTTTCAACCTCTCTCTCCCGAAGTCTCGCTGTTTTACACTCTCTCTCTCCAAAAGTCTCGCTGTTTTAACCTCTCTCTGCTGAACTGTCGCTGTTTTTACCTCTCTCTCCTGAAGTCCCGCTGTTTTAACCACTTTCTCCCGAAGTCTCGCTGTTTGAACCTCTCTCCCGAAGTCTCGCTGTTTTAAACACTTTCTCCCGAAGTCTCACTGTTTCAACCTCTCTCCTGAAGTCTCACTGTTTTAACCTCTCTCTCCCGAAGTCTCGCTGTTTTAACCTCCCTCCTGAAGTTTCGCTGTTTTAACATCTATCTCCCAAAGTCTCGTTGTTTTAACCTCTCTCTCCCGAAGTCTCGCTGTTTTAACCTCTCTCCCGAACTCTCGCTGTTTCAACCTCTCGCTCCTGAAGTCTCGCTGTTTTAACCTCTCTCTCCTGAAGTCTCACTGTTTTAACCTCTCTCCCAAAGTCTCGCTGTTTTAACCTCTCTCTCCCGAAGTCTCGCTGTTTTAACCTCTCTCCCAAAGTCTCGCTGTTTTAACCTCTCTCTCCCGAAGTCTCGCTGTTTTAACCTCTCTCTCCTGAAGTCTCGCTGTTTTAACCTCTCTCTCCTGAAGTCTCACTGTTTTAACCTCTCTCTCCCGAAGTCTCGCTGTTTTAACCTCTCTCTCCCGATGTCTCACTGGTTTAAACTCTCTCTCCTGAAATATCGCTGTTTTAAACTCACTCTCCTGAAGTCTCACTGTGTTAACCTCTCTCTTGAAGTCTCACTGTTTTAACCTCTCTCTTGAAGTCTAACTGTTTCAACCTCTCTCCCAAAGTCTCACTGTTTTAACCTCTCTCCTGAAGTCTCACTGTTTCAACCTCGCTCTTGAAGTCTCACTGTTTTAAACTCTCTCTCCTGAAGTCTCACTGTTTTAACCTCTCTCTCCCAAAGTCTCGCTGTTTTAACCTCTCTCTCCTGAAGTCTGGCTGTTTTACCCTCTCTCTCCCAAAGTCTCGCTGTATTAACCTCTCTCTCCCGAAGTCTCGCTGTTTTAACCTCTCTCCCAAAGTCTCGCTGTTTTAACCTCTCTCTCCCGAAGTCTCGCTGTTTTACCCTCTCTCTCCTGAAGTCTCGCTGTTTTAACCTCTCTCCCAAAGTCTCGCTGTTTTAACCTCTCTCTCCCAAAGTCTCGCTGTTTTAACCTCTCTCTCCCGAAGTCTCGCTGCTTTAACCTCTCTCTCCTGAAGTCTCTCTCTTTTAACCTCTCTCTCCCAAAGTCTCGTTGTTTTAACCTCTCTCTCCCGAAGTCTCGTTGTTTTAACCTCTCTCTCCTGAAGTCTCACTGTTTTAACCTCTCTCTCCTGAAGTCTCACTGTTTCAACCTCTCTCCTGAAGTCTCACTGTTTGAACCTCTCTCTCCCGAAGTCTCGTTGTTTTAACCTCTCTCTCCTGAAGTCTCGCTGCTTTAACCTCTCTCTCCTGAAGTCTCACTGTTTTAACCTCTCTCTCCCGAAGTCTCGTTGTTTTAACCTCTCTCTCCCGAAGTCTCGCTGTTTTAAACTCACTCTCCTGAAGTCACATTGTTTTAACCTCTCTCTCCCGAAGTCTCGCTGTTTTAACCTCCCTCCTGAAGTTTCGCTGTTTTAACCTCTCTCTCCCAAAGTCTCGTTGTTTTAACCTCTCTCTCCTGAAGTCTCGCTGTTTTAACCTCTCTCTCCTGAAGTCTCTCTGTTTTAACCTCTCTCTCCTGAAGTCTCGCTGTTTTACCCTCTCTCTCCCAGAGTCTCGCTGTTTTAACCTCTCTCGCCCGAAGTCTCGCTGTTTTAACCTCTCTCTCCCGAAGTCTCGCTGTTTTAACCTCTCTCTCCCGAAGTCTCGCTGTTTTAACCTCTCTCTCCCAAAGTCTCGTTGTTTTAACCTCTCTCTCCCAAAGTCTCGCTGTTTTAACCTCTCTCCTGAAGTCTCGCTGTTTAAACCTCTCTCTCCTGAAGTCTCTCTGTTTCAACCTCTCTCTCCTGAAGTCTCGCTGTTTTACCCTCTCTCTCCCAAAGTCTCACGGTTTTAACCTCTCTCTCCCGAAGTCTTGCTGTTTTAACCTCTCTCACCCAAAGTCCCGTTGTTTTAACCTCTCTCACCCGAAGTCTCGCTGTTTTACCCTCTCCCCTGAAGTCTCGCTGTTTTAACCTCTCTCTCCAGAAGTCTCGCTGATTTAACCTCTCTCTCCTGAAGTCTCACTGTTTTAACCTCTCTCTCCCAAAGTCTCGCTGTTTTACCCTATCTCTCCCAAAGTCTCGCTGTTTTACCCTATCTCTCCCAAAGTCTCGCTGTTTTAACCTCTCTCTCCCGAAGTCTCGCTGTTTTACCCTCTCCCCTGAAGTCTCACTGTTTTAACCTCTCTCTCCCGAAGTCTTGCTGTTTTAAACTCTCTCTCCCGAAGTCTCGCTGTTTTACCCTCTCTCTCCCGAAGTCTCGCTGTTTTAACCTCTCTCTCCTGAAGTCTCGCTCTTTTAACTTCTCTCTCTCGAAGTCTCGCTGTTTTAACCTCTCTCTGCCGAAGTCTCACTATTTTAACCTCTCTCTCCCGAAGTCTCGCTGTTTTAAACTCTCTCTCTCGAAGTCTCGCTGTTTTAACCTCTCCCTCCTGAAGTCTCGCTGTTTTACCCTCTCTCTCCCGAAGTCTCGCTGTTTTAACCTCTCCCTCCTGAAGTCTCGCTGTTTTACCCTCTCTCTCCCGAAGTCTCGCTGTTTTAACCTCTCTCTCCGGAAGTCTCACTGTTTTATCCTCTCTCTCCCGAAGTCTCGCTGTTTTACCCTCTCTCTCTCGAAGTCTCGCTGTTTTAACCTCTCTCCAGAAGTCTCGCTATTTTAACCTCTCTCTCCCGAAGTCTCACTGTTTTACCCTCTCTCTCCCAAAGTCTCTCTGTTTTAACCTCTCTCTCCTGAAGTCCCGCTGTTTTAACCGCTCTCTCCCGAAGTCTCGCTGTTTTACCCTCTCTCTCCCGAAGTCTCGCTGTTTTAACCTCTCTCTCCCAAAGTCTCTCTGTTTTAACCTCTCTCTCCTGAAGTCCCGCTGTTTTAACCGCTCTCTCCCGAAGTCTCGCTGTTTTACCCTCTCTCTCCCGAAGTCTCGCTGTTTTAACCTCTCTCTCCGGAAGTCTCACTGTTTTGACCTCTCTCTCCTGAAGTCTCGCTGTTTTAACCTCTCTCTCCTGAACCCTCGCTGTTTTCACCTCTCTCTCCCGAAGTCTCGCTGTTTCAACCTCTCTCTCCCGAAGTCTCGCTGTTTTACACTCTCTCTCTCCAAAAGTCTCGCTGTTTTAACCTCTCTCTGCTGAACTGTCGCTGTTTTAACCTCTCTCTCCTGAAGTCCCGCTGTTTTAACCACTTTCTCCCGAAGTCTCGCTGTTTGAACCTCTCTCCCGAAGTCTCGCTGTTTTAAACACTTTCTCCCGAAGTCTCACTGTTTCAACCTCTCTCCTGAAGTCTCACTGTTTTAACCTCTCTCTCCCGAAGTCTCGCTGTTTTAACCTCCCTCCTGAAGTTTCGCTGTTTTAACATCTATCTCCCAAAGTCTCGTTGTTTTAACCTCTCTCTCCCGAAGTCTCGCTGTTTTAACCTCTCTCTCCCGAAGTCTCGCTGTTTTAACCTCCTCTCCCGAAGTCTCGCTGTTTTAACCTCTTTCTCCCGAAGTCTCACTGTTTTACCCTCTCTCTCTCCTGAAGTCTCGCTGTTTAAAACTCTCTCTCCTGAACTCTCGCTGTTTTAACCTCTTTCTCCCGAAGTCTCACTGTTTTAACCTCTTTCTCCCGAAGTCTCACTGTTTAAACCTCTCTCTCCTGAAGTCTCACTGTTTCAACCTCTCTCTCCCGAAGTCTGGCTGTTTTAACCTCTCTCTCCCGAAGTCTCGCTGTTTTAACCTCCTCTCCCGAAGTCTCGCTGTTTTAACCTCTTTCTCCCGAAGTCTCACTGTTTTACCCTCTCTCTCTCCTGAAGTCTCGCTGTTTAAAACTCTCTCTCCTGAACTCTCGCTGTTTTAACCTCTTTCTCCCGAAGTCTCACTGTTTTAACCTCTTTCTCCCGAAGTCTCACTGTTTAAACCTCTCTCTCCTGAAGTCTCACTGTTTTACCCTCTCTCTCCCAAAGTCTCGCTGTTTTAACCTCTCTCTCCCGAAGTCTCGCTGTTTTACCCTCTCCCCTGAAGTCTCACTGTTTTAAACACTTTCTCCCGAAGTCTCACTGTTTCAACCTCTCTCCTGAAGTCTCACTGTTTTAACCTCTCTCTCCCGAAGTCTCGCTGTTTTAACCTCTTTCTCCCGAAGTCTCACTGTTTTAACCTCTTTCTCCCGAAGTCTCACTGTTTAAACCTCTCTCTCCTGAAGTCTCACTGTTTTACCCTCTCTCTCCCAAAGTCTCGCTGATTTAACCTCTCTCTCCTGAAGTCTCACTGTTTTAACCTCTCTCTCCCAAAGTCTCGCTGTTTTACCCTATCTCTCCCAAAGTCTCGCTGTTTTACCCTATCTCTCCCAAAGTCTCGCTGTTTTAACCTCTCTCTCCCGAAGTCTCGCTGTTTTACCCTCTCCCCTGAAGTCTCACTGTTTTAACCTCTCTCTCCCGAAGTCTTGCTGTTTTAAACTCTCTCTCCCGAAGTCTCGCTGTTTTACCCTCTCTCTCCCGAAGTCTCGCTGTTTTAACCTCTCTCTCCTGAAGTCTCGCTCTTTTAACTTCTCTCTCTCGAAGTCTCGCTGTTTTAACCTCTCTCTGCCGAAGTCTCACTATTTTAACCTCTCTCTCCCGAAGTCTCGCTGTTTTAAACTCTCTCTCTCGAAGTCTCGCTGTTTTAACCTCTCCCTCCTGAAGTCTCGCTGTTTTACCCTCTCTCTCCCGAAGTCTCGCTGTTTTAACCTCTCCCTCCTGAAGTCTCGCTGTTTTACCCTCTCTCTCCCGAAGTCTCGCTGTTTTAACCTCTCTCTCCGGAAGTCTCACTGTTTTATCCTCTCTCTCCCGAAGTCTCGCTGTTTTACCCTCTCTCTCTCGAAGTCTCGCTGTTTTAACCTCTCTCCAGAAGTCTCGCTATTTTAACCTCTCTCTCCCGAAGTCTCACTGTTTTACCCTCTCTCTCCCAAAGTCTCTCTGTTTTAACCTCTCTCTCCTGAAGTCCCGCTGTTTTAACCGCTCTCTCCCGAAGTCTCGCTGTTTTACCCTCTCTCTCCCGAAGTCTCGCTGTTTTACCCTCTCTCTCTCCTGAAGTCTCGCTGTTTAAAACTCTCTCTCCTGAACTCTCGCTGTTTTAACCTCTTTCTCCCGAAGTCTCACTGTTTTAACCTCTTTCTCCCGAAGTCTCACTGTTTAAACCTCTCTCTCCTGAAGTCTCACTGTTTTACCCTCTCTCTCCCAAAGTCTCGCTGTTTTAACCTCTCTCTCCCGAAGTCTCGCTGTTTTAACCTCTCTCCTGAAGTCTCACTGTTTCAACCTCTCTCTTGAAGTCTCACTGTTTTACCCTCTCCCTCCTGAAGTTTCGCTGTTTTAACCTCTCTCTCCCAAAGTCTCGTTGTTTTAACCTCTCTCGCCCGAAGTCTCGCTCTTTTAACCTCTCTCTCCCAAATTCTCGCTGTTTTAACCTCACTCTCCCGAAGTCTCGCTGTTTTAACCTCTCTCTCCCGAAGTCTCGCTGCTTTAACCTCTCCCTCCTGAAGTCGCTCTGTTTTAAACTCTCTCTCCCGAAGTCTCACTGTTTTAACCTCTCTCTCCCGAAGTCGCTCTGTTTTAACCTCTCTCCTGAAGTCTCACTGTTTTAACCTCTCTCTCCCGACGTCTCGCTGTTTTAACCTCTCTCTCCCGATGTCTCACTGGTTTAAACTCTCTCTCCTGAAATATCGCTGTTTTAAACTCTCTCTCCTGAAGTCTCACTGTTTTAACCTCTCTCTCCCAAAGTCTCGCTGTTTTAACCTCTCTCTCCTGAAGTCTGGCTGTTTTACCCTCTCTCTCCCAAAGTCTCGCTGTATTAACCTCTCTCTCCCGAAGTCTCGCTGTTTTAACCTCTCTCCCAAAGTCTCGCTGTTTTAACCTCTCTCTCCCGAAGTCTCGCTGTTTTACCCTCTCTCTCCTGAAGTCTCGCTGTTTTAACCTCTCTCCATAAGTCTCGCTGTTTTAACCTCTCTCTCCCAAAGTCTCGCTGTTTTAACCTCTCTCTCCCGAAGTCTCGCTGCTTTAACCTCTCTCTCCTGAAGTCTCTCTCTTTTAACCTCTCTCTCCCAAAGTCTCGTTGTTTTAACCTCTCTCTCCCGAAGTCTCGTTGTTTTAACCTCTCTCTCCTGAAGTCTCACTGTTTTAACCTCTCTCTCCTGAAGTCTCACTGTTTCAACCTCTCTCCTGAAGTCTCACTGTTTGAACCTCTCTCTCCCGAAGTCTCGTTGTTTTAACCTCTCTCTCCTGAAGTCTCGCTGCTTTAACCTCTCTCTCCTGAAGTCTCACTGTTTTAACCTCTCTCTCCCGAAGTCTCGTTGTTTTAACCTCTCTCTCCCGAAGTCTCGCTGTTTTAAACTCACTCTCCTGAAGTCACATTGTTTTAACCTCTCTCTCCCGAAGTCTCGCTGTTTTAACCTCCCTCCTGAAGTTTCGCTGTTTTAACCTCTCTCTCCCAAAGTCTCGTTGTTTTAACCTCTCTCTCCTGAAGTCTCGCTGTTTTAACCTCTCTCTCCTGAAGTCTCTCTGTTTTAACCTCTCTCTCCTGAAGTCTCGCTGTTTTACCCTCTCTCTCCCAGAGTCTCGCTGTTTTAACCTCTCTCGCCCGAAGTCTCGCTGTTTTAACCTCTCTCTCCCGAAGTCTCGCTGTTTTAACCTCTCTCTCCCGAAGTCTCGCTGTTTTAACCTCTCTCTCCCAAAGTCTCGTTGTTTTAACCTCTCTCTCCCAAAGTCTCGCTGTTTTAACCTCTCTCCTGAAGTCTCGCTGTTTAAACCTCTCTCTCCTGAAGTCTCTCTGTTTCAACCTCTCTCTCCTGAAGTCTCGCTGTTTTACCCTCTCTCTCCCAAAGTCTCACGGTTTTAACCTCTCTCTCCCGAAGTCTTGCTGTTTTAACCTCTCTCACCCAAAGTCCCGTTGTTTTAACCTCTCTCACCCGAAGTCTCGCTGTTTTACCCTCTCCCCTGAAGTCTCGCTGTTTTAACCTCTCTCTCCCGAAGTCTCGCTGTTTTAACCTCTCTCTCCAGAAGTCTCGCTGATTTAACCTCTCTCTCCTGAAGTCTCACTGTTTTAACCTCTCTCTCCCAAAGTCTCGCTGTTTTACCCTATCTCTCCCAAAGTCTCGCTGTTTTAACCTCTCTCTCCCAAAGTCTCGCTGTTTTACCCTATCTCTCCCAAAGTCTCGCTGTTTTCACCTCTCTCTCCCGAAGTCTCGCTGTTTTACCCTCTCCCCTGAAGTCTCACTGTTTTAACCTCTCTCTCCCGAAGTCTTGCTGTTTTAAACTCTCTGTCCCGAAGTCTCGCTGTTTTACCCTCTCTCTCCCGAAGTCTCGCTGTTTTAACCTCTCCCTCCTGAAGTCTCGCTGTTTTAACCTCTCTCCAGAAGTCTCGCTATTTTAACCTCTCTCTCCCGAAGTCTCACTGTTTTACCCTCTCTCTCCCAAAGTCTCTCTGTTTTAACCTCTCTCTCCTGAAGTCCCGCTGTTTTAACCGCTCTCTCCCGAAGTCTCGCTGTTTTACCCTCTCTCTCCCGAAGTCTCGCTGTTTTAACCTCTCTCTCCCAAAGTCTCTCTGTTTTAACCTCTCTCTCCTGAAGTCCCGCTGTTTTAACCGCTCTCTCCCGAAGTCTCGCTGTTTTACCCTCTCTCTCCCGAAGTCTCGCTGTTTTAACCTCTCTCTCCGGAAGTCTCACTGTTTTGACCTCTCTCTCCTGAAGTCTCGCTGTTTTAACCTCTCTCTCCTGAACCCTCGCTGTTTTCACCTCTCTCTCCCGAAGTCTCGCTGTTTCAACCTCTCTCTCCCGAAGTCTCGCTGTTTTACACTCTCTCTCTCCAAAAGTCTCGCTGTTTTAACCTCTCTCTGCTGAACTGTCGCTGTTTTTACCTCTCTCTCCTGAAGTCCCGCTGTTTTAACCACTTTCTCCCGAAGTCTCGCTGTTTGAACCTCTCTCCCGAAGTCTCGCTGTTTTAAACACTTTCTCCCGAAGTCTCACTGTTTCAACCTCTCTCCTGAAGTCTCGTTGTTTTAACCTCTCTCTCCCGAAGTCTCGCTGCTTTAACCTCTCTCTCCTGAAGTCTCTCTCTTTTAACCTCTCTCTCCCAAAGTCTCGTTGTTTTAACCTCTCTCTCCCGAAGTCTCGTTGTTTTAACCTCTCTCTCCCGAAGTCTCGCTGTTTTAAACTCTCTCCTGAAGTCTCACTGTTTTAACCTCTCTCTCCTGAAGTCTCACTGTTTCAACCTCTCTCCTGAAGTCTCACTGTTTGAACCTCTCTCTCCTGAAGTCTCGCTGTTTTAAACTCACTCTCCTGAAGTCACATTGTTTTAACCTCTCTCTCCCGAAGTCTCGCTGTTTTAACCTCCCTCCTGAAGTTTCGCTGTTTTAACCTCTCTCTCCCAAAGTCTCGTTGTTTTAACCTCTCTCTCCTGAAGTCTCGCTGTTTTAACCTCTCTCTCCTGAAGTCTCGCTGTTTTAACCTCTCTCTCCTGAAGTCTCGCTGTTTTACCCTCTCTCTCCCAGAGTCTCGCTGTTTTAACCTCTCTCGCCCGAAGTCTCGCTGTTTTAACCTCTCTCTCCCGAAGTCTCGCTGTTTTAACCTCTCTCTCCCGAAGTCTCGCTGTTTTAACCTCTCTCTCCCAAAGTCTCGTTGTTTTAACCTCTCTCTCCCAAAGTCTCGCTGTTTTAACCTCTCTCCTGTAGTCTCGCTGTTTAAACCTCTCTCTCCTGAAGTCTCTCTGTTTCAACCTCTCTCTCCTGAAGTCTCGCTGTTTTACCCTCTCTCTCCCAAAGTCTCACGGTTTTAACCTCTCTCTCCCGAAGTCTTGCTGTTTTAACCTCTCTCACCCAAAGTCCCGTTGTTTTAACCTCTCTCACCCGAAGTCTCGCTGTTTTACCCTCTCCCCTGAAGTCTCGCTGTTTTAACCTCTCTCTCCCGAAGTCTCGCTGTTTTAACTCTCTCTCCAGAAGTCTCGCTGATTTAACCTCTCTCTCCTGAAGTCTCACTGTTTTAACCTCTCTCTCCCAAAGTCTCGCTGTTTTACCCTATCTCTCTCAAAGTCTCGCTGTTTTAACCTCTCTCTCCCAAAGTCTCGCTGTTTTACCCTATCTCTCCCAAAGTCTCGCTGTTTTAACCTCTCTCTCCCGAAGTCTCGCTGTTTTACCCTCTCCCCTGAAGTCTCACTGTTTTAACCTCTCTCTCCCGAAGTCTTGCTGTTTTAAACTCTCTCTCCCGAAGTCTCGCTGTTTTACCCTCTCTCTCCCGAAGTCTCGCTGTTTTAACCTCTCTCTCCTGAAGTCTCGCTCTTTTAACTTCTCTCTCTCGAAGTCTCGCTGTTTTAACCTCTCTCTGCCGAAGTCTCACTATTTTAACCTCTCTCTCCCGAAGTCTCGCTGTTTTAAACTCTCTCTCCCGAAGTCTCGCTGTTTTAACCTCTCTCTCCTGAAGTCTCGCTCTTTTAACTTCTCTCTCTCGAAGTCTCGCTGTTTTAACCTCTCCCTCCTGAAGTCTCGCTGTTTTACCCTCTCTCTCCCGAAGTCTCGCTGTTTTAACCTCTCCCTCCTGAAGTCTCGCTGTTTTACCCTCTCTCTCCCGAAGTCTCGCTGTTTTAACCTCTCTCTCCGGAAGTCTCACTGTTTTATCCTCTCTCTCCCGAAGTCTCACTGTTTTACCCTCTCTCTCCCGAAGTCTCCCTGTTTTAACCTCTCTCCAGAAGTCTCGCTATTTTAACCTCTTTCTCCCGAAGTCTCGCTGTTTTACCCTCTCTCTCCTGAAGTCTCGCTGTTTTAACCTCTCTCTCCTGAACCCTCGCTGTTTTCACCTCTCTCTCCCGAAGTCTCGCTGTTTCAACCTCTTTCTCCCGAAGTCTCACTGTTTTACCCTCTCTATCTCCCGAAGTCTCGCTGTTTTAACCTCTCTCTGCTGAACTGTCGCTGTTTTTACCTCTCTCTCCTGAAGTCTCGCTGTTTTAACCACTTTCTCCCGAAGTCTCGCTGTTTGAACCTCTCTCCCGAAGTCTCGCTGTTTTAAACACTTTCTCCCGAAGTCTCACTGTTTCAACCTCTCTCCTGAAGTCTCACTGTTTTAACCTCGCTCTCCCGAAGTCTCGCTGTTTTAACCTCTCTCCCGAAGTCTCACTGTTTTAATCTCTCTCCTGAAGTCTCGTTGTTTTAACCTCTCTCTCCTGAAGTCTCACTGTTTCAACCTCTCTCCTGAAGTCTCACTGTTTTAACCTCTCTCCTGAAGTCTCTCTGTTTTACCCTCTCTCTCCTGAAGTCTCACTGTTTTAACCTCTCTCTCCCGAAGTCTCGCTGGTTTAAACTCTCTCTCCTGAAGTATCGCTGTTTTAAACTCACTCTCCTGAAGTCACGTTGTTTTAACCTCTCTCTCCCGAAGTCTCGCTGTTCTAACCTCCCTCCTGAAGTTTCGCTGTTTTAACCTCCCTCTCCCAAAGTCTCGTTGTTTTAACGTCTCTCTCCCGAAGTCTCGCTGTTTTAACCTCTCTTCTGAACTCTCACTGTTTCAACCTCTCTCCTGAAGTCTCACTGTTTTAACCTCTCTCTCCTGAAGTCTCACTGTTTTAACCTCTCTCTCCCGAAGTCTTGCTGGTTTAAACTCTCTCTCCTGAAGTATCGCTGTTTTACACTCACTCTCCTGAAGTCACGTTGTTTTAACCTCTCTCTCGCGATGTCTCGCTGTTTTAACCTCCCTCCTGAAGTTTCGCTGTTTTAACCTCTCTCTCCCAAAGTCTCATTGTTTTAACCTCTCTCTCCTGAAGTCTCGCTGTTTTAACCTCTCTCTCCTGAAGTCTCTCTGTTTTAACCTCTCTCTCCAGAAGTCTCGCTGTTTTACCCTCTCTCTCCCAGAGTCTCGCTGTTTTAACCTCTCTCTCCCGAAGTCTCGCTGTTTTAACCTCTCTCTCCTGAAGTCTCGCTGTTTTACCCTCTCTCTCCCAAAGTCTCGCTGTTTTAACCTCTCTCTCCCAAAGTCTCGTTGTTTTAACCTCTCTCTCCCAAAGTCTCGCTGTTTTAACCTCTCTCTCCCAAAGTCTCGCTGTTTTAACCTCTCTCTCTCGAAGTCTCGCTGTTTTAACCTCTCTGTCCTGAACTCTCCATTTTAACCTCACTCTCCCGAAGTCTCGCTGGTTTAAACTCTCTCTCCTGAAGTATCGCTGTTTTAAACTCACTCTCCTGAAGTCTCGTTGTTTTAACCTCTCTCTCCCGAAGTCTCGCTGTTTTAATCTCTCTCTCCCGAAGTCTCGCTGTTTTAACCTCTCTCTCCCGAAGTCTCGCTGTTTTAACCTCCCTCCTGAAGTTCCGTTGTTTTAACCTCTCTCTCCCAAAGTCTCATTGTTTTAACCTCTCTCTCCCGAAGTCTCGCTGTTTTAACCTCTCTCTCCCGAAGTCTCGCTGTTTTAACCTCCCTCCTGAAGTTTCGTTGTTTTAACCTCTCTCTCCCAAAGTCTCGCTGTTTTAACCTCTCTCTGCCGAAGCGTCGGTGTTTTAACCTCTCTCTCCAGAAGTCTCGCTATTTTAACCTCGTTCTCCCGAAGTCTCACTGTTATAACCTCTCCCCTGAAGTCTCGCTGTTTAAACCTCTCTCTCCTGAAGTCTCGCTGTTTTACCCTCTCTCTCCCAAAGTCTCTCTGTTTTAACCTCTCTCTCCTGAAGTCTCACTGTTTTATCCTCTCTCCCGAAGTCTCGCTGCTTTAACCTCTCTCTCCCGAAGTCTCGCTGTTTTACCCTCTCTCTCCCAAAGTCTCATTGTGTTAACCTCTCTCTCCCGAAGTCTCGCTGTTTTAACCTCTCTCTCCAGAAGTCTCGCTGTTTTAACCTCTCTCTCCTGAAGTCTCTCTGTTTTAACCTCTCTCTCCCAAAGTCTCGCTGTTTTAACCTCTCTCTCCAGAAGTCTCGCTGTTTTAACCTCTCTCTCCTGAAGTCTCTCTGTTTTAACCTCTCTCTCCCAAAGTCTCGTTGTTTTAAACTCTCTCGCCCGAAGTCTCGCTCTTTTAACCTCTCTCTCCCAAATTCTCGCTGTTTTAAGCTCTCTCTCCCGAAGTCTCGCTGTTTTAACCTCTCTCTCCTTAACTCTCTATTTTAACCTCACTCTCCCGAAGTCTCACTGCTTTAACCTCTCTCTCCTGAAGTATCTCTGTTTTAATCTCTCTCTCCCGAAGTCTCGCTGTTTTAACCTCTCTCTCCCGAAGTCTCGCTGTTTTAACCTCTCCCTCCTGAAGTCTCTCTGTTTTAAACTCTCTCTCCCGAAGTCTCACTGTTTTAACCTCTCTCTCCCGAAGTCTCGCTGTTTTACCCTCTCTCCTGAAGTCGCTCTGTTTTAACCTCTCTCCTGATGTCTCACTGTTTTAACCTCTCTCTCCCGACGTCTCGCTGTTTTAACCTCTCTCACAGAAGTCTGACAGTTTTAACCTCGCTCTCCTGAAGTCTCGCTGTTTTAACCTCTCTCCTGAAGTCTCACTGTTTTAACCTCTCTCCTGAAGTCTCACTGTTTTAACCTCTCTCCTGAAGTCTCACTGTTTTAACCTCTCTCCTGAAGTCTCACTGTTTCAACCTCTCTCCTGAAGTCTCACTGTTTAAACCTCTCTCCTGAAGCCTCACTGTTTTAACCTCTCTCTCCCGAAGTCTCACTGTTTTAACCTCTCTCTCCCGATGTCTCACTGCTTTAAACTCTCTCTCCTGAAATATCGCTGTTTTAAACACTCTCTCCCGAAGTCTCGCTGTTTTAACCTCCCTCCTGAAGTTTCGCTGTTTTAACCTCTCTCTCCCAAAGTCTCGCTGTTTTAACCTCTCTCTCCCGAAGTCTCGCTGTTTTAAACTCTCTCCTGAAGTCTCACTGTTTTAACCTCTCTCTCCTGAAGTCTCACTGTTTCAACCTCTCTCCTGAAGTCTCACTGTTTGAACCTCTCTCTCCCGAAGTCTCGCTGTTTTAAACTCACTCTCCTGAAGTCACATTGTTTTAACCTCTCTCTCCCGAAGTCTCGCTGTTTTAACCTCCCTCCTGAAGTTTCGCTGTTTTAACCTCTCTCTCCCAAAGTCTCGTTGTTTTAACCTCTCTCTCCTGAAGTCTCGCTGTTTTAACCTCTCTCTCCTGAAGTCTCTCTGTTTTAACCTCTCTCTCCTGAAGTCTCGCTGTTTTACCCTCTCTCTCCCAGAGTCTCGCTGTTTTAACCTCTCTCGCCCGAAGTCTCGCTGTTTTAACCTCTCTCTCCCGAAGTCTCGCTGTTTTAACCTCTCTCTCCCGAAGTCTCGCTGTTTTAACCTCTCTCTCCCAAAGTCTCGTTGTTTTAACCTCTCTCTCCCAAAGTCTCGCTGTTTTAACCTCTCTCCTGAAGTCTCGCTGTTTAAACCTCTCTCTCCTGAAGTCTCTCTGTTTCAACCTCTCTCTCCTGAAGTCTCGCTGTTTTACCCTCTCTCTCCCAAAGTCTCACGGTTTTAACCTCTCTCTCCCGAAGTCTTGCTGTTTTAACCTCTCTCACCCAAAGTCCCGTTGTTTTAACCTCTCTCACCCGAAGTCTCGCTGTTTTACCCTCTACCCTGAAGTCTCGCTGTTTTAACCTCTCTCTCCCGAAGTCTCGCTGTTTTAACCTCTCTCTCCAGAAGTCTCGCTGATTTAACCTCTCTCTCCTGAAGTCTCACTGTTTTAACCTCTCTCTCCCAAAGTCTCGCTGTTTTACCCTATCTCTCCCAAAGTCTCGCTGTTTTAACCTCTCTCTCCCAAAGTCTCGCTGTTTTACCCTATCTCTCCCAAAGTCTCGCTGTTTTAACCTCTCTCTCCCGAAGTCTCGCTGTTTTACCCTCTCCCCTGAAGTCTCACTGTTTTAACCTCTCTCTCCCGAAGTCTTGCTGTTTTAAACTCTCTCTCCCGAAGTCTCGCTGTTTTACCCTCTCTCTCCCGAAGTCTCGCTGTTTTAACCTCTCTCTCCTGAAGTCTCGCTCTTTTAACTTCTCTCTCTCGAAGTCTCACTGTTTTAACCTCTCGCTGCCGAAGTCTCACTATTTTAACCTCTCTCTCCCGAAGTCTCGCTGTTTAAAACTCTCTCTCCCGAAGTCTCGCTGTTTTAACCTCTCTCTCCTGAAGTCTCGCTCTTTTAACTTCTCTCTCTCGAAGTCTCGCTGTTTTAACCTCTCCCTCCTGAAGTCTCGCTGTTTTACCCTCTCTCTCCCGAAGTCTCGCTGTTTTAACCTCTCCCTCCTGAAGTCTCGCTGTTTTACCCTCTCTCTCCCGAAGTCTCGCTGTTTTAACCTCTCTCTCCGGAAGTCTCACTGTTTTATCCTCTCTCTCCCGAAGTCTCGCTGTTTTACCCTCTCTCTCCCGAAGTCTCGCTGTTTTAACCTCTCTCCAGAAGTCTCGCTATTTTAACCTCTCTCTCCCGAAGTCTCACTGTTTTACCCTTTCTCTCCCAAAGTCTCTCTGTTTTAACCTCTCTCTCCTGAAGTCCCGCTGTTTTAACCGCTCTCTCCCGAAGTCTCGCCGTTTTACCCTCTCTCTCCCGAAGTCTCGCTGTTTTAACCTCTCTCTCCCAAAGTCTCTCTGTTTTAACCTCTCTCTCCTGAAGTCCCGCTGTTTTAACCGCTCTCTCCCGAAGTCTCGCTGTTTTACCCTCTCTCTCCCGAAGTCTCGCTGTTTTAACCTCTCTCTCCGGAAGTCTCACTGTTTTGACCTCTCTCTCCTGAAGTCTCGCTGTTTTAACCTCTCTCTCCTGAACCCTCGCTGTTTTCACCTCTCTCTCCCGAAGTCTCGCTGTTTCAACCTCTCTCTCCCGAAGTCTCGCTGTTTTACACTCTCTCTCTCCAAAAGTCTCGCTGTTTTAACCTCTCTCTGCTGAACTGTCGCTGTTTTTACCTCTCTCTCCTGAAGTCCCGCTGTTTTAACCACTTTCTCCCGAAGTCTCGCTGTTTGAACCTCTCTCCCGAAGTCTCGCTGTTTTAAACACTTTCTCCCGAAGTCTCACTGTTTCAACCTCTCTCCTGAAGTCTCACTGTTTTAACCTCGCTCTCCCGAAGTCTCGCTGTTTTAACCTCTCTCCCGAAGTCTCACTGTTTTAACCTCTCTCCTGAAGTCTCGTTGTTTTAACCTCTCTCTCCTGAAGTCTCACTGTTTCAACCTCTCTCCTGAAGTCTCACTGTTTCAACCTCTCTCTCCTGAAGTCACGTTGTTTTAACCTCTCTCTCCCGAAGTCTCGCTGTTCTAACCTCCCTCCTGAAGTTTCGCTGTTTTAACCTCCCTCTCCCAAAGTCTCGTTGTTTTAACCTCTCTCTCCCGAAGTCTCGCTGTTTTAACCTTTCTTCTGAAGTCTCACTGTTTCAACCTCTCTCCTGAAGTCTCACTGTTTTAACCTCTCTCTCCTGAAGTCTCACTGTTTTAACCTCTCTCTCCCGAAGTCTCGCTGGTTTAAACTCTCTCTCCTGAAGTATCGCTGTTTTAAACTCACTCTCCTGAAGTCACGTTGTTTTCACCTCTCGCGATGTCTCGCTGTTTTAACCTCCCTCCTGAAGTTTCGCTGTTTTAACCTCTCTCTCCCAAAGTCTCGTTGTTTTAACCTCTCTCTCCTGAAGTCTCGCTGTTTTAACCTCTCTCTCCTGAAGTCTCTCTGTTTTAACCTCTCTCTCCAGAAGTCTCGCTGTTTTACCCTCTCTCTCCCAGAGTCTCGCTGTTTTAACCTCTCTCTCCTGAAGTCTCTCTGTTTTAACCTCTCTCTCCTGAAGTCTCGCTGTTTTACCCTCTCTCTCCCAAAGTCTCGCTGTTTTAACCTCTCTCTCCCAAAGTCTCGTTGTTTTAACCTCTCTCTCCCGAAGTCTCGCTGTTTTAACCTCTCTCTCTCAAAGTCTCGCTGTTTTAACCTCCCTCCTGAAGTTTCGCTGTTTTAACCTCTCTCTCCCAAAGCCTCGTTGTTTTAACCTCTCTCTCCCGAAGTCTCGCTGTTTTAACCTCTCTGTCCTGAACTCTCCATTTTAACCTCACTCTCCCGAAGTCTCGCTGGTTTAAACTCTCTCTCCTGAAGTATCGCTGTTTTAAACTCACTCTCCTGAAGTCTCGTTGTTTTAACCTCTCTCTCCCGAAGTCTCGCTGTTTTAACCTCTCTCTCCCAAAGTCTCATTGTTTTAACCTCTCTCTCCAGAAGTCTCGCTATTTTAACCTCGTTCTCCCGAAGTCTCACTGTTTTACCCTCTCTCTCTCCCGAAGTCTCTCTGTTTAAACCTCTCTCTCCTGATGTCTCACTGTTTTACCCTCTCTCTCCCAAAGTCTCTCTGTTTTAACCTCTCTCTCCCGAACTCTCGCTGGTTTAAACTCTCTCTCCCAAAGTCTCATTGTGTTAACCTCTCTCTCCCGAAGTCTCGCTGTTTTAACCTCTCTCTCCAGAAGTCTCGCTGTTTTAACCTCTCTCTCCTGAAGTCTCTCTGTTTTAACCTCTCTCTCCCAAAGTCTCTCTCTTTTAACCTCTCTCTCCCAAAGTCTCGTTGTTTTAACCTCTCTCTCCCGAAGTCTCGTTGTTTTAACCTCTCTCTCCCGAAGTCTCGCTGTTTTAAACTCTCTCCTGAAGTCTCACTGTTTTAACCTCTCTCTCCTGAAGTCTCACTGTTTCAACCTCTCTCCTGAAGTCTCACTGTTTGAACCTCTCTCTCCCGAAGTCTCGCTGTTTTAAACTCACTCTCCTGAAGTCACATTGTTTTAACCTCTCTCTCCCGAAGTCTCGCTGTTTTAACCTCCCTCCTGAAGTTTCGCTGTTTTAACCTCTCTCTCCCAAAGTCTCGTTGTTTTAACCTCTCTCTCCTGAAGTCTCGCTGTTTTAACCTCTCTCTCCTGAAGTCTCTCTGTTTTAACCTCTCTCTCCTGAAGTCTCGCTGTTTTACCCTCTCTCTCCCAGAGTCTCGCTGTTTTAACCTCTCTCGCCCGAAGTCTCGCTGTTTTAACCTCTCTCTCCCGAAGTCTCGCTGTTTTAACCTCTCTCTCCCGAAGTCTCGCTGTTTTAACCTCTCTCTCCCAAAGTCTCGTTGTTTTAACCTCTCTCTCCCAAAGTCTCGCTGTTTTAACCTCTCTCCTGAAGTCTCGCTGTTTAAACCTCTCTCTCCTGAAGTCTCTCTGTTTCAACCTCTCTCTCCTGAAGTCTCGCTGTTTTACCCTCTCTCTCCCAAAGTCTCACGGTTTTAACCTCTCTCTCCCGAAGTCTTGCTGTTTTAACCTCTCTCACCCAAAGTCCCGTTGTTTTAACCTCTCTCACCCGAAGTCTCGCTGTTTTACCCTCTACCCTGAAGTCTCGCTGTTTTAACCTCTCTCTCCCGAAGTCTCGCTGTTTTAACCTCTCTCTCCAGAAGTCTCGCTGATTTAACCTCTCTCTCCTGAAGTCTCACTGTTTTAACCTCTCTCTCCCAAAGTCTCGCTGTTTTACCCTATCTCTCCCAAAGTCTCGCTGTTTTAACCTCTCTCTCCCAAAGTCTCGCTGTTTTACCCTATCTCTCCCAAAGTCTCGCTGTTTTAACCTCTCTCTCCCGAAGTCTCGCTGTTTTACCCTCTCCCCTGAAGTCTCACTGTTTTAACCTCTCTCTCCCGAAGTCTTGCTGTTTTAAACTCTCTCTCCCGAAGTCTCGCTGTTTTACCCTCTCTCTCCCGAAGTCTCGCTGTTTTAACCTCTCTCTCCTGAAGTCTCGCTCTTTTAACTTCTCTCTCTCGAAGTCTCGCTGTTTTAACCTCTCGCTGCCGAAGTCTCACTATTTTAACCTCTCTCTCCCGAAGTCTCGCTGTTTAAAACTCTCTCTCCCGAAGTCTCGCTGTTTTAACCTCTCTCTCCTGAAGTCTCGCTCTTTTAACTTCTCTCTCTCGAAGTCTCGCTGTTTTAACCTCTCCCTCCTGAAGTCTCGCTGTTTTACCCTCTCTCTCCCGAAGTCTCGCTGTTTTAACCTCTCCCTCCTGAAGTCTCGCTGTTTTACCCTCTCTCTCCCGAAGTCTCGCTGTTTTAACCTCTCTCTCCGGAAGTCTCACTGTTTTATCCTCTCTCTCCCGAAGTCTCGCTGTTTTACCCTCTCTCTCCCGAAGTCTCGCTGTTTTAACCTCTCTCCAGAAGTCTCGCTATTTTAACCTCTCTCTCCCGAAGTCTCACTGTTTTACCCTTTCTCTCCCAAAGTCTCTCTGTTTTAACCTCTCTCTCCTGAAGTCCCGCTGTTTTAACCGCTCTCTCCCGAAGTCTCGCTGTTTTACCCTCTCTCTCCCGAAGTCTCGCTGTTTTAACCTCTCTCTCCCAAAGTCTCTCTGTTTTAACCTCTCTCTCCTGAAGTCCCGCTGTTTTAACCGCTCTCTCCCGAAGTCTCGCTGTTTTACCCTCTCTCTCCCGAAGTCTCGCTGTTTTAACCTCTCTCTCCGGAAGTCTCACTGTTTTGACCTCTCTCTCCTGAAGTCTCGCTGTTTTAACCTCTCTCTCCTGAACCCTCGCTGTTTTCACCTCTCTCTCCCGAAGTCTCGCTGTTTCAACCTCTCTCTCCCGAAGTCTCGCTGTTTTACACTCTCTCTCTCCAAAAGTCTCGCTGTTTTAACCTCTCTCTGCTGAACTGTCGCTGTTTTTACCTCTCTCTCCTGAAGTCCCGCTGTTTTAACCACTTTCTCCCGAAGTCTCGCTGTTTGAACCTCTCTCCCGAAGTCTCGCTGTTTTAAACACTTTCTCCCGAAGTCTCACTGTTTCAACCTCTCTCCTGAAGTCTCACTGTTTTAACCTCGCTCTCCCGAAGTCTCGCTGTTTTAACCTCTCTCCTGAAGTCTCACTGTTTTAACCTCTCTCTCCCGAAGTCTCGCTGGTTTAAACTCTCTCTCCTGAAGTATCGCTGTTTTAAACTCACTCTCCTGAAGTCACGTTGTTTTCACCTCTCGCGATGTCTCGCTGTTTTAACCTCCCTCCTGAAGTTTCGCTGTTTTAACCTCTCTCTCCCAAAGTCTCGTTGTTTTAACCTCTCTCTCCTGAAGTCTCGCTGTTTTAACCTCTCTCTCCTGAAGTCTCTCTGTTTTAACCTCTCTCTCCAGAAGTCTCGCTGTTTTACCCTCTCTCTCCCAGAGTCTCGCTGTTTTAACCTCTCTCTCCTGAAGTCTCTCTGTTTTAACCTCTCTCTCCTGAAGTCTCGCTGTTTTACCCTCTCTCTCCCAAAGTCTCGCTGTTTTAACCTCTCTCTCCCAAAGTCTCGTTGTTTTAACCTCTCTCTCCCGAAGTCTCGCTGTTTTAACCTCTCTCTCTCAAAGTCTCGCTGTTTTAACCTCCCTCCTGAAGTTTCGCTGTTTTAACCTCTCTCTCCCAAAGCCTCGTTGTTTTAACCTCTCTCTCCCGAAGTCTCGCTGTTTTAACCTCTCTGTCCTGAACTCTCCATTTTAACCTCACTCTCCCGAAGTCTCGCTGGTTTAAACTCTCTCTCCTGAAGTATCGCTGTTTTAAACTCACTCTCCTGAAGTCTCGTTGTTTTAACCTCTCTCTCCCGAAGTCTCGCTGTTTTAACCTCTCTCTCCCAAAGTCTCATTGTTTTAACCTCTCTCTCCAGAAGTCTCGCTATTTTAACCTCGTTCTCCCGAAGTCTCACTGTTTTACCCTCTCTCTCTCCCGAAGTCTCTCTGTTTAAACCTCTCTCTCCTGATGTCTCACTGTTTTACCCTCTCTCTCCCAAAGTCTCTCTGTTTTAACCTCTCTCTCCCGAACTCTCGCTGGTTTAAACTCTCTCTCCCAAAGTCTCATTGTGTTAACCTCTCTCTCCCGAAGTCTCGCTGTTTTAACCTCTCTCTCCAGAAGTCTCGCTGTTTTAACCTCTCTCTCCTGAAGTCTCTCTGTTTTAACCTCTCTCTCCCAAAGTCTCTCTCTTTTAACCTCTCTCTCCCAAAGTCTCGTTGTTTTAACCTCTCTCTCCCGAAGTCTCGTT
The DNA here is from genome assembly GCA_026770705.1 of Isurus oxyrinchus. Lineage (NCBI taxonomy): Eukaryota > Metazoa > Chordata > Chondrichthyes > Lamniformes > Lamnidae > Isurus > Isurus oxyrinchus. The sequence goes on from JANJGN010001456.1 coordinate 89,534, forward strand.
GTTTTAACCTCTCTCTCCCGAAGTCTCGCTGTTTTAAACTCTCTCCTGAAGTCTCACTGTTTTAACCTCTCTCTCCTGAAGTCTCACTGTTTCAACCTCTCTCCTGAAGTCTCACTGTTTGAACCTCTCTCTCCCGAAGTCTCGCTGTTTTAAACTCACTCTCCTGAAGTCACATTGTTTTAACCTCTCTCTCCCGAAGTCTCGCTGTTTTAACCTCCCTCCTGAAGTTTCGCTGTTTTAACCTCTCTCTCCCAAAGTCTCGTTGTTTTAACCTCTCTCTCCTGAAGTCTCGCTGTTTTAACCTCTCTCTCCTGAAGTCTCTCTGTTTTAACCTCTCTCTCCTGAAGTCTCGCTGTTTTACCCTCTCTCTCCCAGAGTCTCGCTGTTTTAACCTCTCTCGCCCGAAGTCTCGCTGTTTTAACCTCTCTCTCCCGAAGTCTCGCTGTTTTAACCTCTCTCTCCCGAAGTCTCGCTGTTTTAACCTCTCTCTCCCAAAGTCTCGTTGTTTTAACCTCTCTCTCCCAAAGTCTCGCTGTTTTAACCTCTCTCCTGAAGTCTCGCTGTTTAAACCTCTCTCTCCTGAAGTCTCTCTGTTTCAACCTCTCTCTCCTGAAGTCTCGCTGTTTTACCCTCTCTCTCCCAAAGTCTCACGGTTTTAACCTCTCTCTCCCGAAGTCTTGCTGTTTTAACCTCTCTCACCCAAAGTCCCGTTGTTTTAACCTCTCTCACCCGAAGTCTCGCTGTTTTACCCTCTACCCTGAAGTCTCGCTGTTTTAACCTCTCTCTCCCGAAGTCTCGCTGTTTTAACCTCTCTCTCCAGAAGTCTCGCTGATTTAACCTCTCTCTCCTGAAGTCTCACTGTTTTAACCTCTCTCTCCCAAAGTCTCGCTGTTTTACCCTATCTCTCCCAAAGTCTCGCTGTTTTAACCTCTCTCTCCCAAAGTCTCGCTGTTTTACCCTATCTCTCCCAAAGTCTCGCTGTTTTAACCTCTCTCTCCCGAAGTCTCGCTGTTTTACCCTCTCCCCTGAAGTCTCACTGTTTTAACCTCTCTCTCCCGAAGTCTTGCTGTTTTAAACTCTCTCTCCCGAAGTCTCGCTGTTTTACCCTCTCTCTCCCGAAGTCTCGCTGTTTTAACCTCTCTCTCCTGAAGTCTCGCTCTTTTAACTTCTCTCTCTCGAAGTCTCGCTGTTTTAACCTCTCGCTGCCGAAGTCTCACTATTTTAACCTCTCTCTCCCGAAGTCTCGCTGTTTAAAACTCTCTCTCCCGAAGTCTCGCTGTTTTAACCTCTCTCTCCTGAAGTCTCGCTCTTTTAACTTCTCTCTCTCGAAGTCTCGCTGTTTTAACCTCTCCCTCCTGAAGTCTCGCTGTTTTACCCTCTCTCTCCCGAAGTCTCGCTGTTTTAACCTCTCCCTCCTGAAGTCTCGCTGTTTTACCCTCTCTCTCCCGAAGTCTCGCTGTTTTAACCTCTCTCTCCGGAAGTCTCACTGTTTTATCCTCTCTCTCCCGAAGTCTCGCTGTTTTACCCTCTCTCTCCCGAAGTCTCGCTGTTTTAACCTCTCTCCAGAAGTCTCGCTATTTTAACCTCTCTCTCCCGAAGTCTCACTGTTTTACCCTTTCTCTCCCAAAGTCTCTCTGTTTTAACCTCTCTCTCCTGAAGTCCCGCTGTTTTAACCGCTCTCTCCCGAAGTCTCGCTGTTTTACCCTCTCTCTCCCGAAGTCTCGCTGTTTTAACCTCTCTCTCCCAAAGTCTCTCTGTTTTAACCTCTCTCTCCTGAAGTCCCGCTGTTTTAACCGCTCTCTCCCGAAGTCTCGCTGTTTTACCCTCTCTCTCCCGAAGTCTCGCTGTTTTAACCTCTCTCTCCGGAAGTCTCACTGTTTTGACCTCTCTCTCCTGAAGTCTCGCTGTTTTAACCTCTCTCTCCTGAACCCTCGCTGTTTTCACCTCTCTCTCCCGAAGTCTCGCTGTTTCAACCTCTCTCTCCCGAAGTCTCGCTGTTTTACACTCTCTCTCTCCAAAAGTCTCGCTGTTTTAACCTCTCTCTGCTGAACTGTCGCTGTTTTTACCTCTCTCTCCTGAAGTCCCGCTGTTTTAACCACTTTCTCCCGAAGTCTCGCTGTTTGAACCTCTCTCCCGAAGTCTCGCTGTTTTAAACACTTTCTCCCGAAGTCTCACTGTTTCAACCTCTCTCCTGAAGTCTCACTGTTTTAACCTCGCTCTCCCGAAGTCTCGCTGTTTTAACCTCTCTCCCGAAGTCTCACTGTTTTAACCTCTCTCCTGAAGTCTCGTTGTTTTAACCTCTCTCTCCTGAAGTCTCACTGTTTCAACCTCTCTCCTGAAGTCTCACTGTTTCAACCTCTCTCTCCTGAAGTCACGTTGTTTTAACCTCTCTCTCCCGAAGTCTCGCTGTTCTAACCTCCCTCCTGAAGTTTCGCTGTTTTAACCTCCCTCTCCCAAAGTCTCGTTGTTTTAACCTCTCTCTCCCGAAGTCTCGCTGTTTTAACCTTTCTTCTGAAATCTCACTGTTTCAACCTCTCTCCTGAAGTCTCACTGTTTTAACCTCTCTCTCCTGAAGTCTCACTGTTTTAACCTCTCTCTCCCGAAGTCTCGCTGGTTTAAACTCTCTCTCCTGAAGTATCGCTGTTTTAAACTCACTCTCCTGAAGTCACGTTGTTTTCACCTCTCGCGATGTCTCGCTGTTTTAACCTCCCTCCTGAAGTTTCGCTGTTTTAACCTCTCTCTCCCAAAGTCTCGTTGTTTTAACCTCTCTCTCCTGAAGTCTCGCTGTTTTAACCTCTCTCTCCTGAAGTCTCTCTGTTTTAACCTCTCTCTCCAGAAGTCTCGCTGTTTTACCCTCTCTCTCCCAGAGTCTCGCTGTTTTAACCTCTCTCTCCTGAAGTCTCTCTGTTTTAACCTCTCTCTCCTGAAGTCTCGCTGTTTTACCCTCTCTCTCCCAAAGTCTCGCTGTTTTAACCTCTCTCTCCCAAAGTCTCGTTGTTTTAACCTCTCTCTCCCGAAGTCTCGCTGTTTTAACCTCTCTCTCTCAAAGTCTCGCTGTTTTAACCTCCCTCCTGAAGTTTCGCTGTTTTAACCTCTCTCTCCCAAAGCCTCGTTGTTTTAACCTCTCTCTCCCGAAGTCTCGCTGTTTTAACCTCTCTGTCCTGAACTCTCCATTTTAACCTCACTCTCCCGAAGTCTCGCTGGTTTAAACTCTCTCTCCTGAAGTATCGCTGTTTTAAACTCACTCTCCTGAAGTCTCGTTGTTTTAACCTCTCTCTCCCGAAGTCTCGCTGTTTTAACCTCTCTCTCCCAAAGTCTCATTGTTTTAACCTCTCTCTCCAGAAGTCTCGCTATTTTAACCTCGTTCTCCCGAAGTCTCACTGTTTTACCCTCTCTCTCTCCCGAAGTCTCTCTGTTTAAACCTCTCTCTCCTGATGTCTCGCTGTTTTACCCTCTCTCTCCCAAAGTCTCTCTGTTTTAACCTCTCTCTCCCGAACTCTCGCTGGTTTAAACTCTCTCTCCCAAAGTCTCATTGTGTTAACCTCTCTCTCCCGAAGTCTCGCTGTTTTAACCTCTCTCTCCAGAAGTCTCGCTGTTTTAACCTCTCTCTCCTGAAGTCTCTCTGTTTTAACCTCTCTCTCCCAAAGTCTCACTGTTTTAACCTCTCTCTGCCGAAGCGTCGGTGTTTTAACCTCTCTCTCCCAAAGTCTCGTTGTTTTAACCTCTCTCTCCCAAAGTCTCGCTGTTTTAACCTCTCCCTCCTGAAGTCTCGCTGTTTTAACCTCTCCTCCTGAAGTCTCGCTGTTTTAAACTCTCTCTCCCGAAGTCTCGCTGTTTTAACCTCTCTCCAGAAGTCTCGCTGTTTTAACCTCTTTCTCCCGAAGTCTCACTGTTTTACCCTCTCTCTCTCCCGAAGTCTCGCTGTTTAAACCTCTCTCTCCTGAAGTCTCGCTGTTTTACCCTCTCTCTCCTGAAGTCTCGCTGTTTTAACCTCTCTCTCCTGAAGTCTCACTGTTTCAACCTCTCTCTCCTGAAGAATAAGTGTTTCAACCTCTTTCTCCCGAAGTCTCACTGTTTTAACCTCTCTCTCCTGAAGTATCGCTGTTTTAACCCTTCTCTCCTGAAGTCTCACTGTTTCAACCTCTCTCTCCTGAAGTCTCAGTGTTTCAACCTCTTTCTCCCGAAGTCTCACTGTTTTAACCTCTCTCTCCTGAAGTTTCGCTGTTTTAACCGCTCTCTCCCGAAGTCTCGCTGTTTTAACCTCTCTCTCCCGAAGTCTCGCTGTTTTAACCTCTCTCTCCTGAAGTCTCGCTGTTTTAACCTCTCTCTCCCGAAGTCTCGCTGTTTTACCCTCTCTATCTCCCGAAGTCTCGCTGTTTTACCCTCTCTCTCCTGAAGTCTCGCTGTTTTAACCACTCTCTCCTGAAGTCTCACTGTTTCAATCTCTCTCCTAAGTCACGTTGTTTTAACCACCTCTCCCGAAGTCTCGCTGTTTTAACCTCTCTCTCCTGAACTCTCGCTGTTTTTACCTCCCTCCTGAAGTCTCTCTGTTTTAACCTCTCTCCCGAAGTCTCACTGTTTTAACCTCTCTCCCGAAGTCTCGCTGTTTTAACCTCTCTCCCGAAGTCTCGCTGTTTTAACCTCTCTCCTGAAGTCTCACTGTTTCAACCTCTCTCCTGAAGTCTCACTGTTTTAACCTCTCTCTCCTGAAGTCTCACTGTTTTACCCTCTCTCTCCTGAACTCTCTATTTTAACCTCTCTCTCCCGAAGTCTCGCTGGTTTAAACTCTCTCTCCTGAAGTATCGCTGTTTTAATCTCACTCTCCTGAAGTCACGTTGTTTTAACTTCTCTCTCCCGAAGTCTCGCTGTTTTAACCTCCCTCCTGAAGTTTCGCTGTTTTAAACTCCCTCTCCCAAAGTCTCGTTGTTTTAACCTCTCCCTCCCGAAGTCTCGCTGTTTTAACCTCTCTCCTGAAGTCTCACTGTTTTAACCTCTCTCTCCTGAGGTCTCGCTGTTTTAACCTCTCTCTCCTGAAGTCTCACTGTTTCAACCTCTCTCCTGAAGTCTCACTGTTTTAACTTCTCTCTCCTGAAGTCTCACTGTTTTAACCTCTCTCTCCCGAAGTCTCACTGGTTTAAACTCTCTCTCCTGAAGTATCGCTGTTTTAAACTCATTCTCCTGAAGTCACGTTGTTTTAACCTCTCTCTCCCAAAGTCTCGCTGTTTTAACCTCCCTCTCCTGAAGTTTTGCTGTTTTAACCTCTCTCTCCCAAAGTCTCATTGTTTTAACCTCTCTCTCCTGAAGTCTCGCTGTTTTAACCTCTCTCTCCTGAAGTCTCTCTGTTTAAACCTCTCTCTCCTGAAGTATCGCTGTTTTACCCTCTCTCTCCCAAAGTCTCGCTGTTTTAACCTCTCTCTCCCAAAGTCTCGTTGTTTTAACCTCTCTCTCCCGAAGTCTCGCTGTTTTAACCTCTCTCTCCCGAAGTCTCGCTGTTTTAACCTCCCTCCTGAAGTTTCGCTGTTTTAAACTCTCTCTCCCAAAGCCTCGTTGTTTTAACCTCTCTCTCCCGAAGTCTCGCTGTTTTAACCTCTCTCTCCTGAAGTCTCACTGTTCCAACCTCTCTCCTGAAGTCTCACTGTTTTAACCTCTCTCTCCCGAAGTCTCGCTGTTTTAACCTCTCTGTCCTGAACTCTCCATTTTAACCTCACTCTCCCGAAGTCTCGCTGGTTTAAACTCTCTCTCCTGAAGTATCGCTGCTTTAAACTCACTCTCCTGAAGTCTCGTTGTTTTAACCTCTCTCTCCCGAAGTCTCGCTGTTTTAACCTCCCTCCTGAAGTTTCGTTGTTTTAACCTCTCTCTCCCAAAGTCTCATTGTTTTAACCTCTCTCTCCCGAAGTCTCGCTGTTTTAACCTCTCTCTCCAGAAGTCTCGCTGTTTTAACCTCTCTCTCCTGAAGTCTCTCTGTTTTAACCTCTCTCTCCCGAAGTCTCGCTGTTTTAACCTCTCTCTCCCGAAGTCTCGCTGTTTTAACCTCTCTCTCCCAAAGTCTCGTTGTTTTAACCTCTCTCTCCCGAAGTCTCGCTGTTTTAACCTCTCTCTCCTGAAGTCTCGCTGTTTTAACCTCTCTCTCCTGAAGTCTCTCTGTTTCAACCTCTCTCTCCTGAAGTCTCGCTGTTTAAAACTCTCTCTCCTGAACTCTCGCTGCTTTCACCTCTCTCTCCCGAAGTCTTGCTGTTTTAAACTCTCTCTCCCGAAGTCTCGCTGTTTTACCCTCTCTCTCCTGAAGTCTCGCTGTTTTAACCTCTCTCTCCTGAAGTCTCGCTGTTTTAACCTCTCTCTCCTGAAGTCTCGCTGTTTTACCCTCTCTCTCCCGAAGTCTCGTTGTTTTAACCTCTCTCTCCTGAAGTCTCGCTGTTTTAACCTCTCTCTCCTGAAGTCTCTCTGTTTTACCCTCTCTCTCCCAAAGTCTCGCTGTTTTAACCTCTCTCTCCTGAAGTCTCGCTGTTTTAACCTCTCTCTCCTGAAGTCTCTCTGTTTTAACCTCTCTCTCCAGAAGTCTCGCTGTTTTAACCTCTCTCTCCCGAAGTCTCGCTGTTTTAACCTCACTCCTGAAGTTTCGCTGTTTTAACCTCTCTCTCCCAAAGTCTCGTTGTTTTAACCTCTCTCTCCCGAAGTCTCGCTGTTTTAACATCTCTCTCCTGAAGTCTCTCTGTTTTAACCTCCCTCTCCTGAAGTCTCGCTGTTTTCACCTCTCTCTCCCAAAGTCTCGCTGTTTTAACCTCTCTCTCCCGAAGTCTCACTGTTTTAACCTCTCTCTCCTGAAGTCTCGCTGTTTTACCCTCTCTCTTCCAAAGTCTCGCTGTTTTAACCTCTCTCTCCCAAAGTCTCGTTGTTTTAACCTCTCTCTCCCGAAGTCTCGCTGTTTTACCCTCTCTCTCCCAAAGTCTCGCTGTTTTACCCTCTCCCTCCTGACGTTTCGCTGTTTTAACCTCTCTCTCCCAAAGTCTCATTGTTTTAACCTCTCTCGCCCGAAGTCTGGCTGTTTAAACATCTCTCTCTCCTGAAGTTTCGCTGTTTTAACCTCTCTCTCACAAAGTCTCACTGTTTTAAACTCTCTCTCCCGACGTCTCGCTGTTTTAACCTGTCTCTCCCGAATCTCGCTGTTTTAACCTCCCTCTCCTGAAGTCTCGCTGTTTTAACCTCTCTCTCCCGAAGTCTCTCTCTTTCAACCTCTCTCTCCCGAAGTCTCGCTGTTTTAACCTCTCTCTCCTGCAGTCTCCCCGATTTAACCTCCCTCTCCCGAAGTCTTGCTGTTTTACCCTCTTTCCCGAAGTCTCACTGTTTTACACTCTCCCCTGAAGTGTCGCTGTTTTAACCTGTCTCTCCCGAAGTCTCGCTGTTTTAACCCCTCTCTCCTGAAGTCTCGCTGTTTTAACCTCTCTCTCCTGAAGTCTGGCTGTTTTACCCTCTCTCTCCTGAAGTCTCGCTGTTTTAACCTCTCTCTCCCGAAGTCTCGCTGTTTTAACCTCTCCCTCCCGAAGTCTCGCTGTTTTAACCTCTCTCTCCCGAAGTCTCGCTGTTTTACCCTCTCCCCTGAAGTCTCGCTGTTTTAACCTATCTCTCCCGAAGTCTTGCTGTTTTAACCTCTATCTCCCAAAGTCTCGCTCTTTTAACCTCTCTCTCCTGAAGTCTCTCTGTTTTAACCTCTCTCTCCCGAAGTCTCGCTGTTTTAACCTCTCTCTCCCGAAGTCTCGCTGTTTTAACCTCCCTCCTGAAGATTCGCTGTTTTAACCTCTCTCTCCAGAAGTCTCGCTGTTTTAACCTCTCTCTCCCAAAGTCTCGCTGTTTTACCCTATCTCTCCCAAAGTCTCGCTGTTTTAACCTCTCTCTCCCGAAGTCTCGCTGTTTTACCCTCTCCCCTGAAGTCTCACTGTTTTAACCTCACTCTCCCGAAGTCTCGCTGTTTTAACCTCTCTCTCCCAAAGTCTCGCTGTTTTAACCTCTCTCTCCCAAAGTCTCGCTGTTTTAACCTCTCTCTCCCAAAGTCTCGCTGTTTTAACCTCTCTCTCCTGAAGTCTCGCTGTTTTAAACTCTCTCTCCTGAAGTCTCGCTGTTTTAACCTCTCTCTCCCGAAGTCTCGCTGTTTTAACCTCTCTCTCCCAAAGTCTCACTGTTTTAACCTCTCTCCCGAACTCTCACTGTTTTAACCTCTCTCTCCCAAAGTCTCGCTGTTTTACCCTCTCTCTCCCGAAGTCTCGCTGTTTTAACCTCTCTCTCCTGAAGTCTCGCTGTTTTAACCTCTCTCTCCCAAAGTCTCGCTGTTTTAACCTCTCTCTCCTGAAGTCTCGCTGTTTTAACCTCACTCTCCTGAAGTCTCGCTGTTTTACCCTCTCTCCTGAAGTCTCGCTGTTTTACCCTCTCTCTCCTGAAGTCTCGCTGTTTTACCCTCTCTCTCCCAAAGTCTCGCTGTTTTACCCTCTCTCCTGAAGTCTCACAGTTTTAACCTCTCTCTCCTGAAGTCTCGCTCTTTTAAACTCACTCTCCTGAAGTCTCACTGTTTTAACCTCTCTCTCCCAAAGTCTCGCTGTTTTAACCTCTCTCTCCCGAAGTCTCGCTGTTTTAACCTCTCTCTCCTGAAGTCTCGCTGTTTTAACCTCTCTCTCCTGAAGTCTCGCTGTTTTACCCTCTCTCTCCCGAAGTCTCGCTGTTTTAACCTCTCTCTCCTGAAGTCTCGCTCTTTTAAACTCACTCTCCTGAAGTCTCGCTGTTTTAACCTCTCTCTCCCAAAGTCTCGCTTTTTCAACCTCTATCTCCCGACGTCTCGCTCTTTTAACCTCTCTCCCGAACTCTTGCTGTTTTAATCTCTCTCCCAGAGTCTCGCTGTTTAAACCTCTCTCTCCTGAATTCTTGCTGTTTTAACCTCTCTCACCTGAAATCTCGCTCTTTTAACCTCTCTCTTCCGAAGTCTCGCTGTTTTAACCTCTCTCTCCTGAAGTCTCACAGTTTTAACCTCTTCTGAAGTCTCGCAGTTTTGACCTCTTTCTCCTGAAGTCTCGCTGTTTTACCCTCTCTCTCTCCCGAAGTCTCGCTCTTTTATCCTCTCTCCTGAAGTCTCGCTGTTATAACCTCTCTCTCCCGAAGTCTCGCTGTTTTAACCTCTCTCTCCTGAAGTCTCGCTCTTTTAACTTCTCTCTCTCAAAGTCTCACTGTTTTAACCTCTCTCTCCTGAAGTCTCGCTGTTTCAACCTCTATCTCCCAAAGTCTCGCTCTTTTAACCTCTCTCTCCTGAAGTCTCGCTGTTTTAACCTCTCTCTGCCGAAGCATCGGTGTTTTAACCTCTCTCTCCGGAAGTCTCGCTATTTTAACCTCTCTCTCCTGAACTCTCACTGTTTTACCCTCTCTCTCTCCTGAAGTCTCGCTGTTTAAAACTCTCTCTCCTGAACTCTCGCTGTTTTCACCTCTCTCTCCCGAAGTCTCGCTGTTTAAACCTCTCTCTCCTGAAGTCTCTCTGTTTTAACCTCTCTCACCTGAAGTCTCGCTGTTTTACCCTCTCTCTCCCAAAGTCTCGCTGTTTTAACCTCTCTCTCCCGAAGTCTCGCTGTTTTAACCTCTCTCTCCTGAAGTCTCGCTGTTTTACCCTCTCTCTCCCAAAGTCTCGCTGTTTTAACCTCTCTCTCCCAAAGTCTCGCTGTTTTAAACTCTCTCTCCCGAAGTATCGCTGTTTTAAACTCACTCTCCTGAAGTTTCGTTGTTTTAACCTCTCTCTCCCGAAGTCTCGCTGTTTTAACCTCCCTCCTGAAGTTTCGCTGTTTTAACCTCTCTCTCCCAAAGCCTCGTTGTTTTAACCTCTCTCTCCCGAAGTCTCGCTGTTTTAACCTCTCTCTCCTGAAGTCTCACTGTTTCAACCTCTCTCCTGAAGTCTCACTGTTTTAACATCTCTCTCCTGAAGTCTCACTGTTTTAACCTCTCTCTCCCGAAGTCTCGCTGTTTTAACCTCTCTCTCCTGAACTCTCTATTTTAACCTCACTCTCCCGAAGTCTCGCTGGTTTAAACTGTCTCTCCTGAAGTATCGCTGTTTTAAACTCACTCTCCTGAAGTCTCGTTGTTTTAACCTCTCTCTCCCGAAGTCTCGCTGTTTTAACCTCCCTCCTGAAGTTTCACTGTTTTAACCTCTCTCTCCCAAAGTCTCGTTGTTTTAACCTCTCTCTCCCGAAGTCTCGCTGTTTTAACCTCTCTCTCCTGAAGTCTCACTGTTTTAACCTCTCTCTCCTGAAGTCTCTCTGTTTTAACCTCTCTCTCCCGAAGTCTCGCTGTTTTAACCTCTCTCTCCCGAAGTCTCGCTGTTTTAACCTCACTCCTGAAGTTTCGCTGTTTTAACCTCTCTCTCCCAAAGTCTCGTTGTTTTAACCTCTCTCTCCCGAAGTCTCGCTGTTTTAACCTCTCTCTCCTGAAGTCTCGCTGTTTTAA
>JANJGN010001456.1:107500-127500 GCA_026770705.1 Isurus oxyrinchus
AAAATCCTGGAACTCCCTCCCTAACAGCGCCGTGGGTGTACCTACACCACACGGACAAAATCCTGGAACTCCCTCCCTAACAGCGCCGTGGGTGTACCTACACCACACGGACAAAATCCTGGAACTCCCTCACTAACAGCAGTGTGAGTGTACCTACACCACACGGACAAAATCCTGGAACTCCCTCCCTAACAGCGCCGTGAGTGTACCTACACCACACGGACAAAATCCTGGAACTCCCTCCCTAACAGCGCGGTGGGTGTACCTACACCACACGGACAAAATCCTGGAACTCCCTCCCTAACAGCACCATGGGTGTACCTACACCACACGGACAAAATCCTGGAACTCCCTCTCTAACAGCGCCGTGGGTGTACCTACACCACAGGGTACAAAAATCCTGGAACTCCCTCCCTAACAGCGCTGTGGGTGTACCTACACCACACGAACAAAATCCTGGAATTCCCTCCCTAACAGCGCCGTGGGTGTACCTACACCACACGGACAAAATCCTGGAACTCCCTCCCTAACAGCACCGCGGGTGTACCTACACCACACGAACAAAATCCCGGAATTCCCTCCCTAACAGCGCCGTGTGTGTACCTACAACACACGGACAAAATCCTGGAACTCCCTCACTAACAGCAGTGTGAGTGTACCTACACCACACGGACAAAATCCTGGAACTCCCTCCCTAACAGCGCCGTGAGTGTACCTACACCACACGGACAAAATCCTGGAACTCCCTCCCTAACAGCGCGGTGGGTGTACCTACACCACACGGACAAAATCCTGGAACTCCCTCCCTAACAGCACCATGGGTGTACCTACACCACACGGACAAAATCCTGGAACTCCCTCTCTAACAGCGCCGTGGGTGTACCTACACCACAGGGTACAAAAATCCTGGAACTCCCTCCCTAACAGCGCTGTGGGTGTACCTACACCACACGAACAAAATCCTGGAATTCCCTCCCTAACAGCGCCGTGGGTGTACCTACACCACACGGACAAAATCCTGGAACTCCCTCCCTAACAGCACCGCGGGTGTACCTACACCACACGAACAAAATCCCGGAATTCCCTCCCTAACAGCGCCGTGTGTGTACCTACATCAGATGGACAAAATCCTGGAACTCCCTCCCTAACAGCGCCGTGTGTGTACCTACACCACACGGACAAAATCCTGGAACTCCCTCCCTAACAGCGCCGTGGGTGTACCTACACCACACGAACAAAATCCTGGAACTCCCTCCCTAACAGCGCCGTGGGTGTACCTACACCGCAGGGACACAATCCTGGAACTCCCTCCCTAACAGCGCCGTGGGTGTACCTACACCACACGGACAAAATCCTGGAACTCCCTCCCTAACAGCGCCGTGGGTGTACCTACACCGCAGGGACAAAATCCAGGAACTCCCTCCCTGACAGCACCGTGGGTGTACCTACACCACACGGACAAAATCCTGGAACTCCCTCCCTAACAGCGCCGTGGGTGTACCTACACCACACGGGACAAAATCCTGGAACTCCCTCCCTAACAGCGCCGTGGGTGTACCTACACCACACGGACAAAATCCTGGAACTCCCTCACTAACAGCACGGTGGGTGTACCTACACCACAGGGACAAAATCCAGGAACTCCCTCCCTAACAGTGCCGTGGGTGTACCTACACCACACGGACAAAATCCTGGAACTCCCTCCCTAACAGCGCCGTGGGTGTACCTACACCACAGGGACAAAATCCAGGAACTCCCTCCCTAACAGTGCCGTGGGTGTACCTACACCACACGGACAAAATCCTGGAACTCCCTCCCTAACAGCGCCGTGGGTGTACCTACACCACAGGGTCAAAATCCTGGAACTCCCTCCCTAACAGCGCCGTGGGTGTACCTACATCACACGGACAAAATCCTGGAACTCCCTCCCTAACAGCGCCGTGGGTGTACCTACACCACACGGACAAAATCCTGGAACTCCCTCCCTAACAGCACCGTGGGTGTACCTACACCACACGGGACAAAATCCTGGAACTCCCTCCCTAACAGCGCCGTGGGTGTACCTACACCACACGGACAAAATCCTGGAACTCCCTCACTAACAGCACCGTGGGTGTACCTACACCACAGGGACAAAATCCAGGAACTCCCTCCCTAACAGTGCCGTGGGTGTACCTACACCACACGGACAAAATCCTGGAACTCCCTCCCTAACAGCGCCGTGGGTGTACCTACACCACACGGGACAAAATCCTGGAACTCCCTCCCTAACAGCGCCGTGGGTGAACCTACAGCACATGGACAAAATCCTGGAACTCCCTCCCTAACAGCGCCGTGGGTGTACCTACACCACAGGGGACAAAATCCTGGAACTCCCTCCCTAACAGCGCGTGGGTGTACCTACATCAGATGGACAAAATCCTGGAAGTCCCTCCCTAACAGCGCCGTGGGTGTACCTACACCTCACGGACAAAATCCTGGAACTCCCTCCCTAACAGCGCCGTGGGTGTACCTACACCACACGGACAAAATCCTTGAACTCCCTCCCTAAAAGCACCGTGGGTGTACCTACACCACACGGACAAAATCCTGGATCTCCCTCACTAACAGCGCCGTGGGTGTACCTACACCACACGGACAAAATCCTGGAACTCCCTCCCTAACAGCGCCGTGGGTGTACCTATACCACACGGACACAATCCTGGAACTCCCTCCCTAACAGCGCCGGGGGTGTACCTACACCACACGGACAAAATCCTGGAACTCCCTCCCTAACAGCGCCGTGGGTGTACCTACATCACACGGACAAAATCCTGGAACTCCCTCCCTAACAGCGCCGTGGGTGTACCTACATCAGATGGACAAAATCCTGGAACTCCCTCCCTAACAGCGCCGTGGGTGTACCTACACCACACGGACAAGATCCTGGAACTCCCTCCCTAACAGCGCCGTGGGTGTACCTACACCACACGAACAAAATCCTGGAACTCCCTCCCTAACAGTGCCGTGGGTGTACCTACACCACACGGACAAAATCCTTGAACTCACTCCCTAAAAGCACCGTGGGTGTACCTACACCACATGGACAAGATCCTGGATCTCCCTCCTTAACAGCGCCGTGGGTGTACCTACACCACACGGACAAAATCCTGGAACTCCCTCCCTAACAGCGCCGTGGGTGGACCTACACCACATGGACAAAATCCTGGAACTCCCTCCCTAACAGCGCCATGGGTGTACCTACACCACACGGACAAAATTCTGGAACTCCCTCCCTAACAGCGCAGTGGGTGTACCTACACCACATGGACAAAATCCCGGAACTCCCTCCCTAACAGCGCCGTGGGTGTACCTACACCACATGGACAAAATCCAGGAACTCCCTCCCTAACAGCGCCGTGGCTGTACCTACACCACACGGACAAAATCCTGGAACTCCCTCCCTAACAGCGCCGTGGGTGTACCTACACCACACGGACAAAATCCTGGAACTCCCTCCCTAACAGCGCCATGGGTGTACCTACACCACACGGACAAAATCCCAGAACTCCCTCCCTAACAGCGCCGTGGGTGGACCTACACCACACGGACAAAATCCTGGAACTCCCTCCCTAACTGCGCCGTGGGTGTACATACACCATACGGACAAAATCCTGGAACTCCCTCCCTAACAGCGCCGTGGGTGTACCTACATCAGAGGGACAAAATCCTGGAACTCCCTCCCTAACAGCACCGTGGGTGTACCTACACCACACGGGACAAAATCCTGGAACTCCCTCCCTAACAGCGCCGTGGGTGCACCTACACCACACGGACAAAATCCTGGAACTCCCTCCCTAACAGCGCCGTGGGTGTACCTACACCACACGGACAAAATCCTGGAACTCCCTCACTAACAGCACAGTGGATGTACCTACACCACAGGGACAAAATCCTGGAACTCCCTCCCTAACAGCGCCGTGGGTGTACCTACATCACACGGACAAAATCCTGGAACTCCCTCCCTAACAGCGCCATGGGTGTACCTACACCACACGGACAAAATCCTGGAACTCCCTCCCTAACAGCGCCGTGGGTGTACCTACATCACACGGACAAAATCCTGGAACTCCCTCCCTAACAGCGCCATGGGTGTACCTACACCACACGGACAAAATCCTGGAACTCCCTCCCTAACAGCGCCGTGGGTGGACCTACACCACACGGACAAAATCCTGGAACTCCCTCCCTAACAGCGCCGTGGGTGTACCTACTCCACACGGACAAAATCCTGGAACTCCCTCCCTAACAGCGCCATGGGTGTACCTACATCAGAGGGACAAAATCCTGGAACTCCCTCCCTAACAGCGCTGCGGATGTACCTACACCACACGGACAAAATCCTGGAACTCCCTCCCTAACAGTGCCGTGGGTGTACCTACACCACACGGACAAAATCCTGGAACTCCCTCCCTAACAGCGCCGTGGGTGTACCTACACCACACGGACAAAATCCTGGAACTCCCTCCCTAACAGCGCCGTGGGTGTACCTACACCACACGGGACAAAATCCTGGAACTCCCTCCCTAACAGCGCCGTGGGTGTACCTACACCACACGGACAAAATCCTGGAACTCCCTCCCTAACAGCGCCGTGGGTGTACCTACACCACACGGACAAAATCCTGGAACACCCTCCCTAACAGCGCCGTGGGTGTACCTACACCACACGGACAAAATCCTGGAACTCCCTCACTAACAGCACGGTGGGTGTACCTACACCACACGGACAAAATCCTGGAACTCCCTCCCTAACAGCGCCGTGGGTGTACCTACACCACACGGACAAAATCCTGGAACTCCCTCCCTAACAGCGCCGTGGGTGTACCTACATCACACGGACAAAATCCTGGAACTCCCTCCCTAACAGCGCCGTGGGTGTACCTACACCACAGGGGACAAAATCCTGGAACTCCCTCCCTAACAGCGCGTGGGTGTACCTACATCAGATGGACAAAATCCTGGAACTCCCTCCCTAACAGCGCCGTGGGTGTACCTACACCACACGGACACAATCCTGGAACTCCCTCCCTAACAGCGCCGTGGGTGTACCTACACCACACGGACAAAATCCTTGAACTCCCTCCCTAAAAGCACCGAGGGTGTACCTACACCACACGGACAAGATCCTGGATCTCCCTCCTTAACAGCGCCGTGGGTGTACCTACACCACACGGACAAAATCCTGGAACTCCCTCCCTAACAGCGCCGTGGGTGTACCTACACCCCAGGGACAAAATCCTGGAACTCCCTCCCTAACAGCGCCGTGGCTGTACCTACACCACACGGACAAAATCCTGGAACTCCCTCCCTAACAGCGCCGTGTGTGTTCCTACACCACACGGACAAAATCCTGGAACTCCCTCCCTAACAGCGCTGTGGGTGTACCTACACCACACGAACAAAATCCTGGAACTCCCTCCCTAACAGCGCCGTGGGTGTACCTACACCACACGGACAAAATCCTGGAACTCCCTCCCTAACAGCGCCGTGGGTGTACCTACACCACACGGGACAAAATCCTGGAACTCCCTCCCTAACAGCGCCGTGGGTGTACCTACACCACACGGACAAAATCCTGGAACTCCCTCCCTAACAGCGCCATGGGTGTACCTACACCACACGGACAAAATCCTGGAACTCCCTCACTAACAGCACGGTGGGTGTACCTACACCACACAGACAAAATCCTGGAACTCCCTCCCTAACAGCGCCGTGGGTGTACCTATACCACACAGACACACTCCTGGAACTCCCTCCCTAACAGCGCCGTGGGTGTACCTACACCACACGGACAAAATCCTGGAACTCCCTCCCTAACAGCGCCGTGGGTGTACCTACACCACACGGACAAAATCCTGGAACTCCCTCCCTAACAGCGCCGTGGGTGTACCTACACCACAGGGGACAAAATCCTGGAACTCCCTCCCTAACAGCGCGTGGGTGTACCTACATCAGATGGACAAAATCCTGGAACTCCCTCCCTAACAGCGCCGTGGGTGTACCTACACCACACGGACAAAATCCTGGAACTCCCTCCCTAACAGCGCCATGGGTGTACCTACACCACACGGACAAAATTCTGGAACTCCCTCCCTAACAGCGCAGTGGGTGTACCTACACCACATGGACAAAATCCCGGAACTCCCTCCCTAACAGCGCCGTGGGTGTACCTACACCACATGGACAAAATCCTGGAACTCCCTCACTAACAGCACGGTGGGTGTACCTACACCACACGGACAAAATCCTGGAACTCCCTCCCTAACAGCGCCGTGGGTGTACCTACACCACACGGACAAAATCCTGGAACTCCCTCCCTAACAGCGCCGTGGGTGTACCTACATCACACGGACAAAATCCTGGAACTCCCTCCCTAACAGCGCCGTGGGTGTACCTACACCACAGGGGACAAAATCCTGGAACTCCCTCCCTAACAGCGCGTGGGTGTACCTACATCAGATGGACAAAATCCTGGAACTCCCTCCCTAACAGCGCCGTGGGTGTACCTACACCACACGGACACAATCCTGGAACTCCCTCCCTAACAGCGCCGTGGGTGTACCTACACCACACGGACAAAATCCTTGAACTCCCTCCCTAAAAGCACCGAGGGTGTACCTACACCACACGGACAAGACCCTGGATCTCCCTCCTTAACAGCGCCGTGGGTGTACCTACACCACACGGACAAAATCCTGGAACTCCCTCCCTAACAGCGCCGTGGGTGTACCTACACCCCAGGGACAAAATCCTGGAACTCCCTCCCTAACAGCGCCGTGGGTGTACCTACACCACAGGGGACAAAATCCTGGAACTCCCTCCCTAACAGCGCGTGGGTGTACCTACATCAGATGGACAAAATCCTGGAAGTCCCTCCCTAACAGCGCCGTGGGTGTACCTACACCTCACGGACAAAATCCTGGAACTCCCTCCCTAACAGCGCCGTGGGTGTACCTACACCACACGGACAAAATCCTTGAACTCCCTCCCTAAAAGCACCGTGGGTGTACCTACACCACACGGACAAAATCCTGGATCTCCCTCACTAACAGCGCCGTGGGTGTACCTACACCACACGGACAAAATCCTGGAACTCCCTCCCTAACAGCGCCGTGGGTGTACCTATACCACACGGACACAATCCTGGAACTCCCTCCCTAACAGCGCCGGGGGTGTACCTACACCACACGGACAAAATCCTGGAACTCCCTCCCTAACAGCGCCGTGGGTGTACCTACATCACACGGACAAAATCCTGGAACTCCCTCCCTAACAGCGCCGTGGGTGTACCTACATCAGATGGACAAAATCCTGGAACTCCCTCCCTAACAGCGCCGTGGGTGTACCTACACCACACGGACAAGATCCTGGAACTCCCTCCCTAACAGCGCCGTGGGTGTACCTACACCACACGAACAAAATCCTGGAACTCCCTCCCTAACAGTGCCGTGGGTGTACCTACACCACACGGACAAAATCCTTGAACTCACTCCCTAAAAGCACCGTGGGTGTACCTACACCACATGGACAAGATCCTGGAGCTCCCTCCTTAACAGCGCCGTGGGTGTACCTACACCACACGGACAAAATCCTGGAACTCCCTCCCTAACAGCGCCGTGGGTGGACCTACACCACATGGACAAAATCCTGGAACTCCCTCCCTAACAGCGCCATGGGTGTACCTACACCACACGGACAAAATTCTGGAACTCCCTTCCTAACAGCGCAGTGGGTGTACCTACACCACATGGACAAAATCCCGGAACTCCCTCCCTAACAGCGCCGTGGGTGTACCTACACCACATGGACAAAATCCAGGAACTCCCTCCCTAACAGCGCCGTGGCTGTACCTACACCACACGGACAAAATCCTGGAACTCCCTCCCTAACAGCGCCGTGGGTGTACCTACACCACACGGACAAAATCCTGGAACTCCCTCCCTAACAGCGCCATGGGTGTACCTACACCACACGGACAAAATCCCAGAACTCCCTCCCTAACAGCGCCGTGGGTGGACCTACACCACACGGACAAAATCCTGGAACTCCCTCCCTAACTGCGCCGTGGGTGTACATACACCATACGGACAAAATCCTGGAACTCCCTCCCTAACAGCGCCGTGGGTGTACCTACATCAGAGGGACAAAATCCTGGAACTCCCTCCCTAACAGCACCGTGGGTGTACCTACACCACACGGGACAAAATCCTGGAACTCCCTCCCTAACAGCGCCGTGGGTGCACCTACACCACACGGACAAAATCCTGGAACTCCCTCCCTAACAGCGCCGTGGGTGTACCTACACCACACGGACAAAATCCTGGAACTCCCTCACTAACAGCGCCGTGGGTGTACCTACATCACACGGACAAAATCCTTGAACTCCCTCCCTAACAGCGCCATGGGTGTACCTACACCACACGGACAAAATCCTGGAACTCCCCCCCCAACAGCGCCGTGGGTGGACCTACACCACACGGACAAAATCCTGGAACTCCCTCCCTAACAGCGCCGTGGGTGTACCTACTCCACACGGACAAAATCCTGGAACTCCCTCCCTAACAGCGCCATGGGTGTACCTACATCAGAGGGACAAAATCCTGGAACTCCCTCCCTAACAGCGCCGTGGGTGTACCTACACCACACGGACAAAATCCTGGAACTCCCTCCCTAACAGCGCCGTGGGTGTACCTACACCACACGAACAAAATCCTGGAACTCCCTCCCTAACAGCGCCGTGGGTGTACCTACACCACACGGACAAAATCCTGGAACTCCCTCCCTAACAGCGCCGTGGGTGTACCTACACCACACGGACAAAATCCTGGAACTCCCTCCCTAACAGCGCCGTGGGTGTACCTACACCACACGGGACAAAATCCTGGAACTCCCTCCCTAACAGCGCCGTGGGTGTACCTACACCACACGGACAAAATCCTGGAACTCCCTCCCTAACAGCGCCGTGGGTGTACCTACACCACACGGACAAAATCCTGGAACACCCTCCCTAACAGCGCCGTGGGTGTACCTACACCACACGGACAAAATCCTGGAACTCCCTCACTAACAGCACGGTGGGTGTACCTACACCACACGGACAAAATCCTGGAACTCCCTCCCTAACAGCGCCGTGGGTGTACCTACACCACACGGACAAAATCCTGGAACTCCCTCCCTAACAGCGCCGTGGGTGTACCTACATCACACGGACAAAATCCTGGAACTCCCTCCCTAACAGCGCCGTGGGTGAACCTACACCACAGGGGACAAAATCCTGGAACTCCCTCCCTAACAGCGCGTGGGTGTACCTACATCAGATGGACAAAATCCTGGAACTCCCTCCCTAACAGCGCCGTGGGTGTACCTACACCACACGGACACAATCCTGGAACTCCCTCCCTAACAGCGCCGTGGGTGTACCTACACCACACGGACAAAATCCTTGAACTCCCTCCCTAAAAGCACCGAGGGTGTACCTACACCACACGGACAAGATCCTGGATCTCCCTCCTTAACAGCGCCGTGGGTGTACCTACACCACACGGACAAAATCCTGGAACTCCCTCCCTAACAGCGCCGTGGGTGTACCTACACCCCAGGGACAAAATCCTGGAACTCCCTCCCTAACAGCGCCGTGGCTGTACCTACACCACACGGACAAAATCCTGGAACTCCCTCCCTAACAGCGCCATGGGTGTACCTACACCACACGGACAAAATCCTGGAACTCCCTCCCTAACAGCGCCGTGTGTGTTCCTACACCACACGGACAAAATCCTGGAACTCCCTCCCTAACAGCGCAGTGGGTGTACCTACACCACACGAACAAAATCCTGGAACTCCCTCCCTAACAGCGCCGTGGGTGTACCTACACCACACGGACAAAATCCTGGAACTCCCTCCCTAACAGCGCCGTGGGTGTACCTACACCACACGGGACAAAATCCTGGAACTCCCTCCCTAACAGCGCCGTGGGTGTACCTACACCACACGGACAAAATCCTGGAACTCCCTCCCTAACAGCGCCATGGGTGTACCTACACCACACGGACAAAATCCTGGAACTCCCTCACTAACAGCACGGTGGGTGTACCTACACCACACGGACAAAATCCTGGAACTCCCTCCCTAACAGCGCCGTGGGTGTACCTATACCACACAGACACACTCCTGGAACTCCCTCCCTAACAGCGCCGTGGGTGTACCTACACCACACGGACAAAATCCTGGAACTCCCTCCCTAACAGCGCCGTGGGTGTACCTACACCACACGGACAAAATCCTGGAACTCCCTCCCTAACAGCGCCGTGGGTGTACCTACACCACAGGGGACAAAATCCTGGAACTCCCTCCCTAACAGCGCCTGGGTGTACCTACATCAGATGGACAAAATCCTGGAACTCCCTCCCTAACAGCGCCGTGGGTGTACCTACACCACACGGACAAAATCCTGGAACTCCCTCCCTAACAGCGCCATGGGTGTACCTACACCACACGGACAAAATTCTGGAACTCCCTCCCTAACAGCGCAGTGGGTGTACCTACACCACATGGACAAAATCCTGGAACTCCCTCCCTAACAGCGCCGTGGGTGTACCTACACCACATGGACAAAATCCTGGAACTCCCTCACTAACAGCACGGTGGGTGTACCTACACCACACGGACAAAATCCTGGAACTCCCTCCCTAACAGCGCCGTGGGTGTACCTACACCACACGGACAAAATCCTGGAACTCCCTCCCTAACAGCGCCGTGGGTGTACCTACATCACACGGACAAAATCCTGGAACTCCCTCCCTAACAGCGCCGTGGGTGTACCTACACCACAGGGGACAAAATCCTGGAACTCCCTCCCTAACAGCGCGTGGGTGTACCTACATCAGATGGACAAAATCCTGGAACTCCCTCCCTAACAGCGCCGTGGGTGTACCTACACCACACGGACACAATCCTGGAACTCCCTCCCTAACAGCGCCGTGGGTGTACCTACACCACACGGACAAAATCCTTGAACTCCCTCCCTAAAAGCACCGAGGGTGTACCTACACCACACGGACAAGATCCTGGATCTCCCTCCTTAACAGCGCCGTGGGTGTACCTACACCACACGGACAAAATCCTGGAACTCCCTCCCTAACAGCGCCGTGGGTGTACCTACACCCCAGGGACAAAATCCTGGAACTCCCTCCCTAACAGCGCCGTGGCTGTACCTACACCACACGGACAAAATCCTGGAACTCCCTCCCTAACAGCGCCATGGGTGTACCTACACCACACGGACAAAATCCTGGAACTCCCTCCCTAACAGCGCCGTGGGTGTACCTATACCACACAGACACACTCCTGGAACTCCCTCCCTAACAGCGCCGTGGGTGTACCTACACCACACGGACAAAATCCTGGAACTCCCTCCCTAACAGCGCCGTGGGTGTACCTACACCACACGGACAAAATCCTGGAACTCCCTCCCTAACAGCGCCGTGGGTGTACCTACACCACAGGGGACAAAATCCTGGAACTCCCTCCCTAACAGCGCGTGGGTGTACCAACATCAGATGGACAAAATCCTGGAACTCCCTCCCTAACAGCGCCGTGGGTGTACCTACACCACACGGACACAATCCTGGAACTCCCTCCCTAACAGCGCCGTGGGTGTACCTACACCACACGGACAAAATCCTTGAACTCCCTCCCTAAAAGCACCGAGGGTGTACCTACACCACACGGACAAGATCCTGGATCTCCCTCCTTAACAGCGCCGTGGGTGTACCTACACCACACGGACAAAATCCTGGAACTCCCTCCCTAACAGCGCCGTGGGTGTACCTACACCCCAGGGACAAAATCCTGGAACTCCCTCCCTAACAGCGCCGTGGCTGTACCTACACCACACGGACAAAATCCTGGAACTCCCTCCCTAACAGCGCCATGGGTGTACCTACACCACACGGACAAAATCCTGGAACTCCCTCCCTAACAGCGCCGTGTGTGTTCCTACACCACACGGACAAAATCCTGGAACTCCCTCCCTAACAGCGCTGTGGGTGTACCTACACCACACGAACAAAATCCTGGAACTCCCTCCCTAACAGCGCCGTGGGTGTACCTACACCACACGGACAAAATCCTGGAACTCCCTCCCTAACAGCGCCGTGGGTGTACCTACACCACACGGGACAAAATCCTGGAACTCCCTCCCTAACAGCGCCGTGGGTGTACCTACACCACACGGACAAAATCCTGGAACTCCCTCCCTAACAGCGCCATGGGTGTACCTACACCACACGGACAAAATCCTGGAACTCCCTCACTAACAGCACGGTGGGTGTACCTACACCACACGGACAAAATCCTGGAACTCCCTCCCTAACAGCGCCATGGGTGTACCTATACCACACAGACACACTCCTGGAACTCCCTCCCTAACAGCGCCGTGGGTGTACCTACACCACACGGACAAAATCCTGGAACTCCCTCCCTAACAGCGCCGTGGGTGTACCTACACCACACGGACAAAATCCTGGAACTCCCTCCCTAACAGCGCCGTGGGTGTACCTACACCACAGGGGACAAAATCCTGGAACTCCCTCCCTAACAGCGCGTGGGTGTACCTACATCAGATGGACAAAATCCTGGAACTCCCTCCCTAACAGCGCCGTGGGTGTACCTACACCACACGGACAAAATCCTGGAACTCCCTCCCTAACAGCGCCATGGGTGTACCTACACCACACGGACAAAATTCTGGAACTCCCTCCCTAACAGCGCAGTGGGTGTACCTACACCACATGGACAAAATCCCGGAACTCCCTCCCTAACAGCGCCGTGGGTGTACCTACACCACATGGACAAAATCCTGGAACTCCCTCACTAACAGCACGGTGGGTGTACCTACACCACACGGACAAAATCCTGGAACTCCCTCCCTAACAGCGCCGTGGGTGTACCTACACCACACGGACAAAATCCTGGAACTCCCTCCCTAACAGCGCCGTGGGTGTACCTACATCACACGGACAAAATCCTGGAACTCCCTCCCTAACAGCGCCGTGGGTGTACCTACACCACAGGGGACAAAATCCTGGAACTCCCTCCCTAACAGCGCGTGGGTGTACCTACATCAGATGGACAAAATCCTGGAACTCCCTCCCTAACAGCGCCGTGGGTGTACCTACACCACACGGACACAATCCTGGAACTCCCTCCCTAACAGCGCCGTGGGTGTACCTACACCACACGGACAAAATCCTTGAACTCCCTCCCTAAAAGCACCGAGGGTGTACCTACACCACACGGACAAGATCCTGGATCTCCCTCCTTAACAGCGCCGTGGGTGTACCTACACCACACGGACAAAATCCTGGAACTCCCTCCCTAACAGCGCGTGGGTGTACCTACACCCCAGGGACAAAATCCTGGAACTCCCTCCCTAACAGCGCCGTGGCTGTACCTACACCACACGGACAAAATCCTGGAACTCCCTCCCTAACAGCGCCATGGGTGTACCTACACCACACGGACAAAATCCTGGAACTCCCTCCCTAACAGCGCCGTGTGTGTTCCTACACCACACGGACAAAATCCTGGAACTCCCTCCCTAACAGCGCTGTGGGTGTACCTACACCACACGAACAAAATCCTGGAACTCCCTCCCTAACAGCGCCGTGGGTGTACCTACACCACACGGACAAAATCCTGGAACTCCCTCCCTAACAGCGCCGTGGGTGTACCTACACCACACGGGACAAAATCCTGGAACTCCCTCCCTAACAGCGCCGTGGGTGTACCTACTCCACACGGACAAATTCCTGGAACTCCCTCCCTAACAGCGCCATGGGTGTACCTACACCACACGGACAAAATCCTGGAACTCCCTCACTAACAGCACGGTGGGTGTACCTACACCACACGGACAAAATCCTGGAACTCCCTCCCTAACAGCGCCGTGGGTGTACCTATACCACACAGACACACTCCTGGAACTCCCTCCCTAACAGCGCCGTGGGTGTACCTACACCACACGGACAAAATCCTGGAACTCCCTCCCTAACAGCGCCGTGGGTGTACCTACACCACACGGACAAAATCCTGGAACTCCCTCCCTAACAGCGCCGTGGGTGTAACTACACCACAGGGGACAAAATCCTGGAACTCCCTCCCTAACAGCGCGTGGGTGTACCTACATCAGATGGACAAAATCCTGGAACTCCCTCCCTAACAGCGCCGTGGGTGTACCTACACCACACGGACAAAATCCTGGAACTCCCTCCCTAACAGCGCCATGGGTGTACCTACACCACACGGACAAAATTCTGGAACTCCCTCCCTAACAGCGCAGTGGGTGTACCTACACCACATGGACAAAATCCCGGAACTCCCTCCCTAACAGCGCCGTGGGTGTACCTACACCACATGGACAAAATCCTGGAACTCCCTCCCTAACAGCGCCGTGGCTGTACCTACACCACACGGACAAAATCCTGGAACTCCCTCCCTAACAGCGCCGTGGGTGTACCTACACCACACGGACAAAATCCTGGAACTCCCTCCC
Organism: Isurus oxyrinchus; assembly: GCA_026770705.1. Taxonomy (NCBI): domain Eukaryota; kingdom Metazoa; phylum Chordata; class Chondrichthyes; order Lamniformes; family Lamnidae; genus Isurus; species Isurus oxyrinchus. The sequence continues at coordinate 122,096 of JANJGN010001456.1, forward strand.
TAACAGCGCCATGGGTGTACCTACACCACACGGACAAAATCCCGGAACTCCCTCCCTAACAGCGCCGTGGGTGGACCTACACCACACGGACAAAATCCTGGAACTCCCTCCCTAACTGCGCCGTGGGTGTACCTACACCACACGGACAAAATCCTGGAACTCCCTCCCTAACAGCGCCGTGGGTGTACCTACATCAGAGGGACAAAATCCTGGAACTCCCTCCCTAACAGCACCGTGGGTGTACCTACACCACATGGACAAATTCCTGGAACTCCCTCCCTAACAGCGCCATGGGTGTACCTACACCACACGGACAAAATCCTGGAACTCCCTCACTAACAGCACGGTGGGTGTACCTACACCACACGGACAAAATCCTGGAACTCCCTCCCTAACAGCGCCGTGGGTGTACCTATACCACACAGACACACTCCTGGAACTCCCTCCCTAACAGCGCCGTGGGTGTACCTACACCACACGGACAAAATCCTGGAACTCCCTCCCTAACAGCGCCGTGGGTGTACCTACACCACACGGACAAAATCCTGGAACTCCCTCCCTAACAGCGCCGTGGGTGTACCTACACCACAGGGGACAAAATCCTGGAACTCCCTCCCTAACAGCGCGTGGGTGTACCTACATCAGATGGACAAAATCCTGGAACTCCCTCCCTAACAGCGCCGTGGGTGTACCTACACCACACGGACAAAATCCTGGAACTCCCTCCCTAACAGCGCCATGGGTGTACCTACACCACACGGACAAAATTCTGGAACTCCCTCCCTAACAGCGCAGTGGGTGTACCTACACCACATGGACAAAATCCCGGAACTCCCTCCCTAACAGCGCCGTGGGTGTACCTACACCACATGGACAAAATCCTGGAACTCCCTCCCTAACAGCGCCGTGGCTGTACCTACACCACACGGACAAAATCCTGGAACTCCCTCCCTAACAGCGCCGTGGGTGTACCTACACCACACGGACAAAATCCTGGAACTCCCTCCCTAACAGCGCCATGGGTGTACCTACACCACACGGACAAAATCCTGGAACTCCCTCCCTAACTGCGCCGTGGGTGTACCTACACCACACGGACAAAATCCTGGAACTCCCTCCCTAACAGCGCCGTGGGTGTACCTACATCAGAGGGACAAAATCCTGGAACTCCCTCCCTAACAGCACCGTGGGTGTACCTACACCACACGGACAAAATCCTGGAACTCCCTCCCTAACAGCGCCGTGGGTGTACCTACACCACACGGACAAAATCCTGGAACTCCCTCCCTAACAGCGCCGTGGGTGTACCGACACCACACGGACAAAATCCTGGAACTCCCTCCCTAACAGTGCCGTGGGTGTACCTACACCACATGGACAAAATCCTGGAACTCCCTCCCTAACAGCGCTGTGGGTGTACCTACACCACAGGGACTGCAGCGTTTCAAGAAGGCAGCTCACCACCACCTTCTCAAGGGGCAATTAGTGATGGGCAATACATGCTGGGCCCGGCCAGCAACGCCCACACCCCCAGTGAAGGAATTTAAAAAAATAAAAAACACTCAGACAGAAACATACAGAAACACATCACGGACAGACACACACACACACACACACACACACACACACACACACACACACACAGAAGCACATCACGGACACACACACACACATACACAGACACGCACAGAAACACATCACAGACAGACACACACACACACACACACACACACACAGACACACACAGAAACACATCACGGACACACACACACACACACACACACGCAGACACAGACAGAAACATATCACGGACACACACACACACACACAGACACACACAGAAACACATCACAGAGACACACACAGACACACACACACACACACACACACACACACACACAGAAACACATCACAGACACACACACGCACAAACACACACACAGAAACACATCACAGACAGACACACATAGACACCACACACACACACAGACACACATCACAGACACACACACACACAGAAACACATCACAGACACACACACACACAGACAGACACACACAGAAACACATCACAGAGACACACACACAAACACAGACACACATCACAGACAGACACAGACACACACACACAGACACACGCACACAGACATCACAGACAGACACACACAGACACACACACAGACACACAGAAACAGACACACATCACAGACACACATATACAGACACACATATACAGACACACACACACAGACAGACAGACATCACAAACAGACACACACAGACAGACACGCACAGACACAGATACACAAATAACTGCACAGAAACAAACACAGACATAGACACAGTCACAGACAGACAAATCCCCACTCTCACAGACACACATAGACACATACATAAACACGGACAGACAGAAACAAAGGCATGTACACACATGCGTGCACACACACACACGTACGCACACGCACATACACACACACACACACATACATAGCAACACAGGAACAGGAGTAGGCCATTCAGCCCATCGCGCCTGCTCTGCCTTTCAATACAATCATGGCTGATCGAACACTTCAATACCTTTTACCCACACTGCCCCCATAACCCTTTACATTATGGTTAATCAGAAATCGATCAATCTCTATCTGAGACAGTCCCGCCATCCCAGGAACAAGTCTGGTGAACCATCACTGCACTTCCTTAATGGCAGTAATATCCTTTCTGAGGTAAGGGAACCAAAACTGCTCACAGTACACCAGGTGTGGTCTAACCAAGCTTCTGTGCAACTGAAGCAAGACTTCACTACTGTACTGTACTCTCATTCTCCGGCGGTAAAGGCTAACGTTCCATTAGTCTTCCTAATCGCTTCCTGCTCCTGCCTGTTAGCTTTCAGTGACATCTGGACAAGGACATCCAGGTCCCTTCGTAGGTCTACACTTTCCGAGCTCTCACCAACGCACAGAAGCACAGGCAGAAACAAATACAGACACACAAAAATGCAGACACACGAGGCACACACGCTCATGGACGCACAGACACAGACAGAGACACACAGACACACAGACACAGAAAAACACGCACACACACAGACATACACACAGAGACACACACATAGTGCTATCTGTACTATCATACACACACTGAGTGTTGCACTGTCAGAGAGTCAGTACTGAGGGAGTGCTGCACTGTCAGAGGGTCAGTACTGAGGGAGTGCCGCACTGTCAGAGGGTCAGTACTGAGGGAGTGCTGCACTGTCAGAGGGTCAGTACTGAGGGAGTGCTGCACTGTCAGAGGGTCAGTACTGAGGGAGTGCCGCACTGTCAGAGGGTCAGTACTGAGGGAGTGCCGCACTGTCAGAGCGTCAGTACTGAGGGAGTGCCGCACTGTCAGAGGGTCAGTACTGAGGGAGTGCAGCACTGTCAGAGGGTCAGTACTGAGGGAGTGCTGCACTGTCAGAGGGTCAGTACTGAGGGAGTGCTGCACTGTCAGAGGGTCAGTACTGAGGGAGTGCTGCACTGTCAGAGGGTCATTAACTGAGGGAGTGCTGCACTGTCAGAGGGTCAGTACTGAGGGAGTGCTGCACTGTCAGAGGGTCATTAACTGAGGGAGTGCTGCACTGTCAGAGGGTCAGTACTGAGGGAGTGCTGCACTGTCACAGGGTCAGCACTGAAGGAATGCCGCACTGTCAGAGGGTCAGTACTGAAGGAGTGCTGCACTGTCAGATGGTCAGTACTGAGGGAGTGCTGCACTGTCAGAAGGTCAGTACTGAGGGAGTGCCGCACTGTCAGAGGGTCAGTACTGAGGGAGTGCTGCACTGTCAGAGGGTCAGTACTGAGGGAGTGCCGCACTGTCAGAGGGTCAGTACTGAGAGAGTGCTGCACTGTCAGAGGGTCAGTACTGAGAGAGTGCTGCACTGTCAGAGGGTCAGTACTGAGGGAGTGCTGCACTGTCAGAGGGTCAGTGCTGAGGGAGTGCTGCACTGTCAGAGGGTCAGTACTGAGGGAGTGCTGCACTGTCAGAGGGTCAGTACTGAGGGAGTGCCGCACTGTCAGAGGGTCAGTACTGAGGGAGTGCTGCACTGTCAGAGGGTCAGTACTGAGGGAGTGCTGCACTGTCAGAGGGTCAGTACTGAGGGAGTGCCGCACTGTCAGAGGGTCAGTACTGAGGGAGTGCCGCACTGTCAGAGGGTCAGTACTGAGGCAGTGCCGCACTGTCAGAGGGTCAGTACTGAGGGAGTGCCGCACTGTCAGAGGGTCAGTACTGAGGGAGTGCCGCACTGTCAGAGGGTCAGTACTGAGGGAGTGCCGCACTGTCAGAGGGTCAGTACTGAGGGAGTGCCGCACTGTCAGAGGGTCAGTACTGAGGGAGTGCTGCACTGTCAGAGGGTCAGTACTGAGGGAGTGCCGCACTGTCAGAGGGTCAGTACTGAGGGAGTGCTGCACTGTCAGAGGGTCAGTACTGAGGGAGTGCTGCACTGTCAGAGGGTCAGTACTGAGGGAGTGCTGCACTGTCAGAGGGTCAGTACTGAGGGAGTGCTGCACTGTCAGAGGGTCAGTACTGAGGGAGTGCTGCAACCCACCACAACCCACCCCCACTAGGGCTATCTGTACCTTCACCCCACCCCCACTAGGGCTATCTGTACCTTCACCCCACCCCCACTAGGGCTATCTGTACCTTCACCCCACCCCCACTAGGGCTATCTGTACCTTCACCCCACCCCACCCCCACAAGGGCTATCTGTACCTTCACCCCACCCCCACTAGGACTATCTGTACCTTCACCCCACCCCACTAGGGCTATCTGTACCTTCACCCCACCCCCACTAGGGCTATCTGTACCTTCACCCCACCCCCACTAGGGCTATCTGTACCTTCACCCCACCCCCACTAGGGCTATCTGTACCTTCACCCCACCTCCACTAGGGCTATCTGTACCTTCACCCCACCCCCCACTAGGGCTATCTGTACCTTCACCCCACCCCCACTAGGGCTATCTGTACCTTCACCCCACCCCACCCCCAAAAGGGCTATCTGTACCTTCACCCCACCCCCACTAGGGCTATCTGTACCTTCACCCCACCCCCACTAGGGCTATCTGTACCTTCACCCCACCCCCACTAGGGCTATCTGTACCTTCACCCCACCCCCACTAGGGCTATCTGTACCTTCGCACCACCCCCACTAGGGCTGTCTGTACCTTCACCCCAGCCCCACTAGGGCTATCTGTACCTTCCCCCCAACCCCACTAGGGCTATCTGTACCTTCACCCCACCCCCACTAGGGCTATCTGTACCTTCACCCCACCCCACCCCCACTAGGGCTATCTGTACCTTCACCCCACCCCACCCCCACTAGGGCTATCTGTACCTTCACCCCACCCTCACTAGGGCTATCTGTACCTTCACCCCAG
>JANJGN010001456.1:132500-138743 GCA_026770705.1 Isurus oxyrinchus
TGGAATCTAATCGATGGGTTCGGGGGGGTTTATATATAGAATAACAGATACCCGGGTGTGAGTTACAGACTGGAATCTAATCGAGGGGTTCGGGCTGGTTTATATATAGAATAACAGATACACGGGAGTGAGTTACAGACTGGAATCTAATCAAGGGGTTTGGGGTGGTTTATATATAGAATAACAGATACCCGGGAGTGAGTTACAGACTGGAATCCAATCAAGGGGTTCGGGGGGTTTATATATAGAATAACAGACACCCGGGAATGAGTTACAGACTGGAATCTAATTCGAGGGTTACGTGTGGTTAATAAATAGAATAACAGATACCCGGGAGTGAGTTACAGACTGGAATCTAATCGAGGGGTTCGGGGTGGTTTATATATAGAATAACAGATACCCGGGAGTGAGTTACAGACTGGAATCTAATCGAGGGGTTCGGGGTGGTTTATATACAGAATAACAGATACGCGGGGAGTGAGTTACAGACTGGAATCTAATCGAGGGGTTCGGGGTGGTTTATATATAGAATAACAGATACCCGGGAGTGAGTTACAGACTGAAATCGAATCGAGGGGTTCGGGAGGGTTTATATATAGAATAATAGATACCCGGGAGTGAGTTACAGACTGGAATCTAATCGAGGGGTTCGGGGGTGGTTTATATATAGAATAACAGATACCCGGGAGTGAGTTACAGACTGGAATCTAATCGAGGGGATCGGGGTGGTTTATATATAGAATAACAGATACCCGGGAGTGAGTTACAGACTGGAATCTAATCGAGGATTTCGGGGGGGTTTATATACAGAATAACAGATACCCGGGTGTGAGTTACAGACTGGAATCTAATTCGAGGGTTACGTGTGGTTAATAAATAGAATAACAGATACCCGGGAGAGAGTTACAGACTGGAATCTAATCGAGGGGTTCTGGGTGGTTAATATATAGAATAACAGATACCCAGGAGTGAGTTACAGACTGGAATCTAATCGAGGGGTTCGGGGTGGTTTACATATAGAATACCAGATACCCGGGAGTGAGTTACAGACTGGAATCTAATCAAGGGGTCCGGGGTGGTTTATATATAGAATAACAGATACCCGGGAGTGAGTTACAGACTGGAATCTCATCGAGGGGTTCGGGGGGGTTTATATATAGAATAGCAGATACCCGGGAGTGAGTTACAGACTGGAATCTAATCGAGGGGTTCGGGGTGGTTTATATATAGAATAACAGATACCCGGGAGTGAGTTACAGACTGGAATCTAATCAAGGGGTTCGGGGTGGTTTATATATAGAATAACAGATACCCGGGAGTGAGTTACAGACTGGAATCTAATCGAGGGGTTCGGGGGGGTTTATATATAGAACAACAGATACCCGGGAGTGAGTTACAGACTGGAATCTAATCGAGGGGTTCGGGGTGTGGTTTATATATAGAATAACAGATACCCGGGAGTGAGTTACAGACTGGAATCTAATCGAGGGATTCAGGGTGTTTATATATAGAACAACAGATACCCGGGAGTGAGTTACAGACTGGAATCTAATCGAGGGGTTCAGGGTGGTTTATATATAGAATAACAGATACCCGGGAGTGAGTTACAGAGTGGATTCTAATCGAGGGGTTCGGGGGTGGTTTATATATAGAATAACAGATACCCGGGAGTGACCTACAGACTGGAATCTAATCGAGGGGTTCGGGGTGGTTTATATATAGAATAACAGATACCCGGGAGTGAGTTACAGACTGGAATCTAATCGAGGATTTCGGGGGGGGTTTTTATACAGAATAACAGACACCCGGGAGTGAGTTACAGACTGGAATCTAATCGAGGGGTTCGGGGTGGTTTATATATAGAATAACAGATACACGTGAGTGAGTTACAGACTGGAATCTAATCGAGGGGTTCGGGGGTGGTTTATATATAGAATAACAGATACCCGGGAGTGAGTTACAGACTGGAATCTAATCGAGGGGTTCGGGGTGGTTTATTTATAGAATCACAGATACCCGGGGTGTGAGTTACAGACTGGAATCTAATCGAGGAGTTCGGGGGGGTTTATATATAGAATAACAGATATCCGGGAGTGAGTTACAGACTGGAATCTAATCGAGGGGTTCGGGGTGGTTTATATATAGAATAACAGATACCCGGGAGTGAGTTACAGACTGGAATCTAATCGAGGATTTCGGGGGGGGGTTTTTATACAGAATAACAGACACCCGGGAGTGAGTTACAGACTGGAATCTAATCGAGGGGTTCGGGGTGGTTTATATATAGAATAACAGATACCCGGGAGTGAGTTACAGACTGGAATCTAATCGAGGGGTTCGGGGTGGTTTATATATAGAATAACAGATACCCGGGAGTGAGTTACAGACTGGAATTTAATCGAGGGGTTCGGGGTGGTTTATATATAGAATCACAGATACCCGGGTGTGAGTTACAGACTGGAATCTAATCGAGGGGTTCGGGGGGGGTTTATATATAGAATAACAGATACCCGGGAGTGAGTTACAGACTGGAATCTAATCGAGGGGTTCGGGGGGGGTTTATATATAGAATAACAGATACCCGGGAGTCAGTTACAGACTGGAATCTAATCGAGGGGTTCGGGGTGCTTTTATATGTAGAATAACAGATACCTGGGAATCTGCAACGTAACCTCTCTGGAGAGAGGGGCAGGTATCGGTTGATTTTGGAGCGTGTATGAGGTTGATCTGTTGTGACTCTTTCCAACTCTTTCACTGAGCCAGGTGTTGGATCGTTTTTGAAGAATGCCTGGTCTAAGGAGCCTGTGATTGTGGCATCCCTCGCCATAGGATCCATTGGTAAGTCAGTGAGAAAGAGAGAGAGGTGGGGGGCAGGCGGGAACTGATGGAAGGTTAGTGGAGGCAGAGAGAAGGGTGTTGGGGCAGAGAGACGGGTGTTGGGGCAGAGAGAAGGGTTGGGGGGGCAGAGAAGGGTGTTGGGCAGAGAGAAGGGTGTTGGGGCAGAGAGAGGGGTGTTGGGGCAGAGAGAGGGGTGTTGGGGCAGAGAGAGGGGTTGGGGGGGCAGAGAGAGGGGGTGCTGTGGGGCAGAGAGAGGGTGTTGGGGCAGAGAGGTGTTGGGGCAGAGAGAGGGTGTTGGGGCAGAGAGAGGGGTTGTTGGGGCAGAGAGAGGGGTGTTGGGGCAGAGAGAGGGGGTGTTGGGGCAGAGAGACGGGTTGGGGGGGGCAGAGAGAGTGGGTGCTGGGGGGCAGAGAGAGGGGTGTTGGGCAGAGAGAAGGGTGTTGGGGCAGAGAGAGGGGTGTTAGGGCAGAGAGAAGGGTGTTGGGGCAGAGAGAGGGGTGTTGGGCAGAGAGAAGGGTGTTGGGGGGCAGAGAGAGGGGTGCTGGGAGGCAGAGAGAGAGGGGTTTGGGGGCAGAGAGAGGGGGTGTTGGGGCAGAGAGAGGGGTGTTGGGGCAGAGAGGGGGGTGTTGGGGCAGAGAGAGGGGTGTTGGGGGGTCAGAGAGAGGGGGTGTTGGGGCAGAGAGAGGGGTGTTGGGGCAGAGAGAGGGGTGTTGGGGGGGCAGAGAGAGAGGGGTTTGGGGGGCAGAGAGAGGGGTTTGGGGGGCAGAGAGAGGGGTGTTGGGGCAGAGAGAGGGTGTTTGGGGCAGAGAGAGGGGTGTTGGGCAGAGAGGGGGGTGTTGGGGCAGAGAGAGGGGTGTTGGGGGGCAGAGAGAGGGGTGTTGGGGGTCAGAGAGAGGGGGTGTTGGGGCAGAGAGAGGGGTGTTGGGGCAGAGAGAGGGGTGTTGGCGGGGCCGAGCGCGGGGTTTGGGGGGCAGAGAGAGGGGTTTGGGGGGCAGAGCGAGGGGTGTTGGGGGCAGAGAGCGGGGTGTTGGGGCAGAGAGAGGGGTGTTGGGGCAGAGCGAGGGGTGTTGGGGCAGAGAGAGGGGTGTTGGGGCAGAGAGAGGGGTGTTGGGGCAGAGAGGGGGTGTTGGGGCAGAGAGAGGGGTGTTGGGGCAGAGAGAGGGGTGTTGGGGCAGAGAGAGGGGTGTTGGGGCAGAGAGAGGGGTGTTGGGGCAGAGACGCGGGGTGTTGGGGCAGCGAGAGGGGTGTTGGGGCAGAGACAGGGGTGTTGGGGCAGAGACGGGGGTGTTGGGGCAGCGAGCGGGGGGGGTTGGGGCAGAGCGAGGGGGCTGTTGGGGCAGAGCGAGGAGTTGGGGGGGCAGAGAGTGAGGGGTGTTGGGGCAGAGGGAGGGGTGTTGGGGGTCAGAGAGAGGGGTGTTGGGTCAGAGAGCGGGGTGTTGGGGGGCAGAGAGAGGGGTTGTTGGGGGGCAGAGAGAGGGGGTGTTGGGGCAGAGAGAGGGGTGTTGGGCCAGAGAGAGGTGGTGTTGGGGCAGAGAGATGCCGGGGTGTTGGGGCAGAGCGAGGGGTGTATGTGGGGGCGAGCGAGGGGTGTTGGGGCAGAGAGAGGGGTGTTGGGGCAGAGAGCGGGGAGTTGGGGCAGAGCAGGGGGTGTTGGGGCAGAGAGAGGGGGTGTTGGGCAGAGAGAGGGGGTGTTGGGGGCCAGAGTGAGGGGTGTTGGGGGCCAGAGCGTGAGGGGTGTTGGGGGCCGAGAGCGGGGATGTTGGGGCAGAGAGGGGGGTGTTGGGGCAGAGAGCGGGGATGTTGGGGGGCAGAGAGGGGGTGTTGGGGGGCAGAGAGAGGGGTGTTGGGGGGCAGAGAGAGGGGTGTTGGGGCAGAGAGGGGGGTGTTGGGGCAGAGCGAGGGGGTGTTGGGGGGGCAGAGCGAGGGGGTGTTGGGGGGTCGAGAGCGGGGGTGTTGGGGGGTAGCGAGAGGGGGTGTTGGGGGGGCAGAGCGCCACGGGTGTTGGGGGGCAGCGAGAGGGGGTGTTGGGGCAGCGAGAGGGGGTGTTGGGGCAGAGCGAGGGGGTGTTGGGGCAGAGCGAGGGGTGTTGGGGCCGAGAGAGCGGGGTGTTGGGGCAGCGCGCGAGGGGTGTTGGGGGGCAGAGAGAGGGGTGTTGGGGGGCCGAGAGAGGGGTGTCGGGGGGCAGCGAGAGGGGTGTCGGGGGGCAGCGCGAGGGGTGTCGGGGGGCCGAGAGAGGGGTGTCGGGGGGCAGAGAGAGGGGTGTTGGGGCCGCGAGAGGGGTGTTGGGGCAGAGCGAGGGGTGTTGGGGCAGAGAGAGGGGTGTTGGGGCAGAGCGAGGGGTGTTGGTGGGGCAGAGAGAGGGGTGTTGGGGGGCAGAGAGAGGGGTGTTGGGGGGCAGAGAGAGGGGTGTTGGGGGGCAGAGAGAGGGGTGTTGGGGGGCAGAGAGAGGGGTGTTGGGGGGCAGAGAGAGGGGTGTAGGGGGGCAGAGAGGGGTGTTGGGGGGCAGAGAGAGGGGTGTTGGTGGGGCCGAGAGAGGCGTGTTGGTGGGGCAGAGAGAGGGGTGTTGGGGCAGAGAGAGGGGGGATGTGGGGGGGCAGAGACTGGGTTTTTGGGGGGCAGCGAGAGAGGGTGTTGGGGGGCAGAGAGAGAGGGGGGTTGGGGGGCAGCGAGAGGGGGTGTTGGGGCAGAGAGAGGGGTGTTGGGGCAGAGAGAGGGGGTGTTGGGGGTCAGAGAGAGGGGTGTTGGGGCAGAGAGAGGGGTGTTGGGGCGAGGGGGTGTTGGGGCAGAGCAGGGGTGTATGGGCAGAGCGAGAGGGTTTGGGGACGAGAGAGAGGGCTGTTGAGGGCGCAGAGAGAGAGGGGTGTTGGGGCATCGCGAGGGTGTAGGGGCAGCGCGAGGGGTGTTGGGGCAGAGAGAGGGGTGTTGGGGCAGAGAGAGGGGTGTTGGGGCAGAGAGAGGGGTTGTTGGGGGGCAGAGAGAGGGGTGTTGGGGCAGAGAGAGGGGTGTTGGGGCAGAGAGAGGGGTGTTGGGGCAGAGAGAGGGGTGTTTGGGCAGAGAGAGGGGGTGTTGGGGCAGAGAGATGGGTTTTGGGGCAGAGCCAGGGGTGTTGGGCAGAGAGAGGGGTGTTGGGGCAGAGAGGGGGTGTTGGGGCAGAGAGAGGGGTGTTGGGGCAGAGAGAGGGGTGTTGGGGCAGAGAGAGGGGTGTTGGGGCAGAGAGAGGGGCTGCTGGGGCAGAGAGAGGGGTGTTGGGGCAGAGAGAGGGGTGTTGGGGCAGAGAGGGGGTGTTGGGGCAGAGAGGGGGTGTTGGGGCAGAGAGAGGGGTGTTGGGGCAGAGAGAGGGGGTTGGGGGCCAGAGAGGGGGTGTTGGGGCAGAGAGAAGGGTGTTGGGGCAGAGAGAGGGGTGTT
>JANJGN010001457.1:0-12500 GCA_026770705.1 Isurus oxyrinchus
TCCGTCTCTCTCTCTCTCTGTCCCCGTCTGTCTCTCTGTCTGTCTCTCTCTCTCTCTCTCTTTCTCTCTCCCCATCTGTCTCTGTCTGTCTCTCCCCGTCTGTCTGTCTGTCTCTCTCTCTCTCTCTGCCCCGTCTGTCTCTCTCTCTGCCCCCGTCTGTCTCTCTCTCTGCCCCCGTCTGTCTCTATCTCTGCCCCCGTCAGTCTCTATCTCTGCCCCCGTCAGTCTCTCTCTCTGCCCCCGTCAGTCTCTCTCGCTGCCCCCGTCAGTCTCTCTCTCGCTGCCCCCGTCAGTCTCTCTCTCGCTGCCCCCGTCAGTCTCTCTCTCGCTGCCCCCGTCAGTCTCTCTCTCGCTGCCCCCGTCAGTCTCTCTCTCGCTGCCCCCGTCAGTCTCTCTCTCGCTGCCCCCGTCAGTCTCTCTCTCGCTGCCCCCGTCAGTCTCTCTCTCGCTGCCCCCGTCAGTCTCTCTCTCGCTGCCCCCGTCAGTCTCTCTCTCGCTGCCCCCGTCAGTCTCTCTCTCGCTGCCCCCGTCAGTCTCTCTCTCGCTGCCCCCGTCAGTCTCTCTCTCGCTGCCCCCGTCAGTCTCTCTCTCGCTGCCCCCGTCAGTCTCTCTCTCGTTGCCCCCGTCAGTCTCTCTCTCTCGCTGCCCCCGTCAGTCTCTCTCTCGCTGCCCCCGTCAGTCTCTCTCTCGCTGCCCCCGTCAGTCTCTCTCTCGCTGCCCCCGTCAGTCTCTCTCTCGCTGCCCCCGTCAGTCTCTCTCTCTCTGCCCCCGTCAGTCTCTCTCTCGCTGCCCCCGTCAGTCTCTCTCTCGCTGCCCCCGTCAGTCTCTCTCTCGCTGCCCCCCGTCAGTCTCTCTGTCGCTGCCCCCCGTCAGTCTCTCTCTCTCGCTGCCCCCGTCAGTCTCTCTCTCGCTGCCCCCGTCAGTCTCTCTCTCGCTGCCCCCGTCAGTCTCTCTCCTCGCTGCCCCCCGTCAGTCTCTCTCTCGCTGCCCCCGTCAGTCTCTCTCTCGCTGCCCCCGTCAGTCTCTCTCTCGCTGCCCCCGTCAGTCTCTCTCTCGCTGCCACCGTCAGTCTCTCTCTCGCTGCCCCCGTCAGTCTCTCTCTCGCTGCCCCCGTCAGTCTCTCTCTCGCTGCCCCCGTCAGTCTCTCTCTCGCTGCCCCCGTCAGTCTCTCTCTCGCTGCCCCCCGTCAGTCTCTCTCTCGCTGCCCCCGTCAGTCTCTCTCTCGCTGCCCCCGTCAGTCTCTCTCTCGCTGCCCCCGTCAGTCTCTCTCTCGCTGCCCCCGTCAGTCTCTCTCTCGCTGCCCCCGTCAGTCTCTCTCTCGCTGCCCCCGTCAGTCTCTCTCTCGCTGCCCCCGTCAGTCTCTCTCTCGCTGCCCCCGTCAGTCTCTCTCTCGCTGCCCCCGTCAGTCTCTCTCTCGCTGCCCCCGTCAGTCTCTCTCTCGCTGCCCCCGTCAGTCTCTCTCTCGCTGCCCCCTGTCAGTCTCTCTCTCGCTGCCCCCGTCAGTCTCTCTCTCGCTGCCCCCGTCAGTCTCTCTCTCGCTGCCCCCCGTCAGTCTCTCTCTCGCTGCCCCCGTCAGTCTCTCTCTCGCTGCCCCCGTCAGTCTCTCTCTCGCTGCCCCCGTCAGTCTCTCTCTCTCGCTGCCCCCGTCAGTCTCTCTCTCGCTGCCCCCGTCAGTCTCTCTCTCGCTGCCCCCGTCAGTCTCTCTCTCGCTGCCCCCGTCAGTCTCTCTCTCGCTGCCCCCGTCAGTCTCTCTCTCGCTGCCCCCGTCAGTCTCTCTCTCGCTGCCCCCGTCAGTCTCTCTCTCTCTGCCCCCGTCAGTCTCTCTCTCGCTGCCCCCCGTCAGTCTCTCTCTCGCTGCCCCCGTCAGTCTCTCTCTCGCTGCCCCCGTCAGTCTCTCTGTCGCTGCCCCCGTCAGTCTCTCTCTCGCTGCCCCCGTCAGTCTCTCTCTCGCTGCCCCCGTCAGTCTCTCTCTCGCTGCCCCCGTCAGTCTCTCTCTCGCTGCCCCCGTCAGTCTCTCTCTCGCTGCCCCCCGTCAGTCTCTCTCTCGCTGCCCCCGTCAGTCTCTCTCTCGCTGCCCCCGTCAGTCTCTCTCTCGCTGCCCCCGTCAGTCTCTCTCTCGCTGCCCCCGTCAGTCTCTCTCTCGCTGCCCCCGTCAGTCTCTCTCTCGCTGCCCCCGTCAGTCTCTCTCTCGCTGCCCCCGTCAGTCTCTCTCTCGCTGCCCCCGTCAGTCTCTCTCTCGCTGCCCCCGTCAGTCTCTCTCTCGCTGCCCCCGTCAGTCTCTCTCTCGCTGCCCCCGTCAGTCTCTCTCTCGCTGCCCCCGTCAGTCTCTCTCTCGCTGCCCCCCGTCAGTCTCTCTCTCGCTGCCCCCGTCAGTCTCTCTCTCGCTGCCCCCGTCAGTCTCTCTCTCGCTGCCCCCGTCAGTCTCTCTCTCGCTGCCCCTGTCAGTCTCTCTCTCGCTGCCCCCCGTCAGTCTCTCTCTCGCTGCCCCCGTCAGTCTCTCTCTCGCTGCCCCCGTCAGTCTCTCTCTCGCTGCCCCCGTCAGTCTCTCTCTCGCTGCCCCCGTCAGTCTCTCTCCTCGCTGCCCCCGTCAGTCTCTCTCTCGCTGCCCCCGTCAGTCTCTCTCTCGTTGCCCCCGTCAGTCTCTCTCTCGCTGCCCCCGTCAGTCTCTCTCTCGCTGCCCCCGTCAGTCTCTCTCTCGCTGCCCCCGTCAGTCTCTCTCTCGCTGCCCCCGTCAGTCTCTCTCTCGCTGCCCCCGTCAGTCTCTCTCTCTCTGCCCCCGTCAGTCTCTCTCTCGCTGCCCCCGTCAGTCTCTCTCTCGCTGCCCCCGTCAGTCTCTCTCTCGCTGCCCCCGTCAGTCTCTCTGTCGCTGCCCCCGTCAGTCTCTCTCTCGCTGCCCCCGTCAGTCTCTCTCTCGCTGCCCCCGTCAGTCTCTCTCTCGCTGCCCCCGTCAGTCTCTCTCTCGCTGCCCCCGTCAGTCTCTCTCTCGCTGCCCCCGTCAGTCTCTCTCTCGCTGCCCCCGTCAGTCTCTCTCTCGCTGCCACCGTCAGTGTCTCTCTCGCTGCCCCCGTCAGTCTCTCTCTCGCTGCCCCCGTCAGTCTCTCTCTCGCTGCCCCCCGTCAGTCTCTCTCTCGCTGCCCCCGTCAGTCTCTCTCTCGCTGCCCCCCGTCAGTCTCTCTCTCGCTGCCCCCGTCAGTCTCTCTCTCGCTGCCCCCGTCAGTCTCTCTCTCGCTGCCCCCGTCAGTCTCTCTCTCGCTGCCCCCGTCAGTCTCTCTCTCGCTGCCCCCGTCAGTCTCTCTCTCGCTGCCCCCGTCAGTCTCTCTCTCGCTGCCCCCGTCAGTCTCTCTCTCGCTGCCCCGTCAGTCTCTCTCTCCGCTGCCCCCGTCAGTCTCTCTCTCGCTGCCCCCGTCAGTCTCTCTCTCGCTGCCCCCGTCAGTCTCTCTCTCGCTGCCCCCGTCAGTCTCTCTCTCGCTGCCCCCGTCAGTCTCCCTCTCGCTGCCCCCCGTCAGTCTCTCTCTCGCTGCCCCCCGTCAGTCTCTCTCTCGCTGCCCCCGTCTGTCTGTCTCTCTCTCTCCCTCCCCCCTGTCTGTCTGTCTCTCTCTCTCCCTCCCCCCTGTCTGTCTGTCTCTCTCTCTCCCTCCCCCCGTCTGTCTGTCTCACACTCTCTCCCCTGTCTGTCTGTCTCTCTCTCTCTCCCGTCTGTCTGTCTCTCTCTGTCTCCCCCGTCTGTCTGTCTCGCTCTCTCTCTCCCCATTTGTCTATCTCTCTCTCTCACCCTCGTCTGTCTGTCTGTCTCTCTCTCTCTCCCCATCTCTGTCTGTCTGTCTGTCTCTCTCTCTCTCTCCCCATCCATCAGTCTCTCTCTCTCCCCCCGTCTGTCTGTCTGTCTGTCTCTCTCTCTCTCCTCATCTGCCTGTCTCTCTCTCTTTCTCTCTGTCTCTCTCTCTCTCTGTCTCTCTCTGACTCTCTCTCTCTCCCCCGTCTGTCTGTCTCTCGCCCTCCCCTGTCTGTCTGTCTCTCGCCCTCCCCCCATCTGTCCATCTCTCTTTCTCTCACCCTCGTCTGTCCGTCTCTCTCTCTCTCTGTCCCCGTCTGTCTCTCTGTCTGTCTCTCTCTCTCTCTCTCCCCCCCATCTGTCTCACTCTGCCCCCGTCTGTCTCTCTCTCTGCCCCCGTCTGTCTCTCTCTCTGCCCCCGTCAGTCTCTCTCTCTGCCCCCGTCAGTCTCTCTCTCTGCCCCCGTCAGTCTCTCTCTCGCTGCCCCCGTCAGTCTCTCTCTCGCTGCCCCCGTCAGTCTCTCTCTCGCTGCCCCCGTCAGTCTCTCTCTCGCTGCCCCCGTCAGTCTCTCTCTCGCTGCCCCCGTCAGTCTCTCTCTCGCTGCCCCCGTCAGTCTCTCTCTCGCTGCCCCCGTCAGTCTCTCTCTCGCTGCCCCCGTCAGTCTCTCTCTCGCTGCCCCCGTCAGTCTCTCTCTCTCTGCCCCCGTCAGTCTCTCTCTCTCTGCCCCCCGTCAGTCTCTCTCTCTCTGCCCCCGTCAGTCTCTCTCTCTCTCTGCCCCCGTCAGTCTCTCTCTCTCTGCCCCCGTCGGTCTCTCTCTCTCTGCCCCCGTCGGTCTCTCCCTCTCTGCCCCCGTCGGTCTCTCCCTCTCTGCCCCCGTCGGTCTCTCCCTCTCTGCCCCCGTCGGTCTCTCTCTCTCTGCCCCCGTCAGTCTCTCTCTCTCTGCCCCCGTCAGTCTCTCTCTCTCTGCCCCCGTCAGGCTCTCTCTCTCTGCCCCCGTCAGTCTCTCTCTCTCTGCCCCCGTCAGTCTCTCTCTCTCTGCCCCCGTCAGTCTCTCTCTCTCTGCCCCCGTCAGTCTCTCTCTCTCTGCCCCCGTCAGTCTCTCTCTCTCTGCCCCCGTCAGTCTCTCTCTCTCTCTGCCCCCGTCAGTCTCTCTCTCTCTGCCCCCGTCAGTCTCTCTCTCTCTGCCCCCGTCAGTCTCTCTCTCTCTGCCCCCGTCAGTCTCTCTCTCTCTGCCCCCGTCAGTCTCTCTCTCTCTGCCCCCGTCAGTCTCTCTCTCTCTGCCCCCGTCAGTCTCTCTCTCTCTGCCCCCGTCAGTCTCTCTCTCTCTGCCCCCGTCAGTCTCTCTCTCTCTGCCCCCGTCAGTCTCTCTCTCTCTGCCCCCGTCAGTCTCTCTCTCTGCCCCCGTCAGTCTCTCTCTCTGCCCCCGTCAGTCTCTCTCTCTCCCCCCCGTCTGTCTGTCTCTCACTCTCTCCCCTGTCTGTCTGTCACTCTCTCTCTCTCTCTCCCTCTCTCTCCCCATCTGTCTGTCTCTCTCTCTCACCCTCATCTGTCTGTCTCTCTCTCTCTCTCCCCATCTGTCTGTCTGTCTGTCTGTCTCTCTCTCTCTCTCTCCCCGTCCGTCAGTCTCTCTCTCTCTCTCCCCGTCTGTCTGTCTCTCTCTCTGCCCCCGTCTGTCTCTCTCTCTGCCCCCGTCTGTCTCTCTCTCTGCCCCCGTCTGTCTCTCTCTCTGCCCCCGTCTGTCTCTCTCTCTGCCCCCGTCAGTCTCTCTCTCTGCTCCCGTCAGTCTCTCTCTCTGCCCCCGTCAGTCTCTCTCTCTGCCCCCGTCAGTCTCTCTCTCGCTGCCCCCGTCAGTCTCTCTCTCGCTGCCCCCGTCAGTCTCTCTCCTCGCTGCCCCCGTCAGTCTCTCTCTCGCTGCCCCCGTCAGTCTCTCTCTCTCTGCCCCCGTCAGTCTCTCTCTCGCTGCCCCCGTCAGTCTCTCTCTCGCTGCCCCCGTCAGTCTCTCTCTCGCTGCCCCCGTCAGTCTCTCTCTCTCTGCCCCCGTCAGTCTCTCTCTCTGCCCCCGTCAGTCTCTCTCTCTCCCCCCGTCTGTCTGTCTCTCACTCTCCCTCCCCCCTGTCTGTCTGTCTCACACTCTCTCCCCTGTCTGTCTGTCTCTCTCTCTCTCCCGTCAGTCTCTCTCTCTCTCTCCCCGTCTGTCTGTCTCTCTCTCTCTCTCTCCCCCCCATCTGTCTCTCTCTCTTCCCCCGTCTGTCTCTCTCTCTGCCCCCGTCTGTCTCTCTCTCTGCCCCCGTCTGTCTCTCTCTCTGCCCCCGTCAGTCTCTCTCTCTGCCCCCGTCAGTCTCTCTCTCTGCCCCCGTCAGTCTCTCTCTCTGCCCCCGTCAGTCTCTCTCTCTGCCCCCGTCAGTCTCTCTCTGCCCCCGTCAGTCTCTCTCTCTGCCCCCGTCAGTCTCTCTCTCTGCCCCCGTCAGTCTCTCTCTCTGCCCCCGTCAGTCTCTCTCTCTGCCCCCGTCAGTCTCTCTCTCTGCCCCCGTCAGTCTCTCTCTCTGCCCCCGTCAGTCTCTCTCTCGCTGCCCCCGTCAGTCTCTCTCTCGCTGCCCCCGTCAGTCTCTCTCTCTCTGCCCCCGTCAGGCTCTCTCTCTCTGCCCCCGTCAGGCTCTCTCTCTCTGCCCCCGTCAGTCTCTCTCTCTCTGCCCCCGTCAGTCTCTCTCTCTCTGCCCCCGTCAGTCTCTCTCTCTGCCCCCGTCAGTCTCTCTCTCTCCCCCCGTCTGTCTGTCTCTCACTCTCTCCCCTGTCTGTCTGTCACTCTCTCTCTCTCTCTCCCTCTCTCTCCCCATCTGTCTGTCTCTCTCTCTCACCCTCATCTGTCTGTCTCTCTCTCTCTCTCCCCAATTGTCTGTCTGTCTGTCTGTCTGTCTCTCTCTCTCCCCCCGTCTGTCTGTCTCTCACTCTCTCCCCTGTCTGTCTGTCACTCTCTCTCTCTCTCTCCCTCTCTCTCCCCATCTGTCTGTCTCTCTCTCTCACCCTCATCTGTCTGTCTCTCTCTCTCTCTCCCCATCTGTCTGTCTGTCTGTCTGTCTCTCTCTCTCTCTCTCCCCGTCCGTCAGTCTCTCTCTCTCTCTCCCCGTCTGTCTGTCTCTCTCTCTCTCTCTCCCCCCCATCTGTCTCTCTCTCTTCCCCCGTCTGTCTCTCTCTCTGCCCCCGTCTGTCTCTCTCTCTGCCCCCGTCTGTCTCTCTCTCTGCCCCCGTCAGTCTCTCTCTCTGCCCCCGTCAGTCTCTCTCTCTGCCCCCGTCAGTCTCTCTCTCTGCCCCCGTCAGTCTCTCTCTCTGCCCCCGTCAGTCTCTCTCTCTGCCCCCGTCAGTCTCTCTCTCTGCCCCCGTCAGTCTCTCTCTCGCTGCCCCCGTCAGTCTCTCTCTCGCTGCCCCCGTCTGTCTCTCTCTCGCTGCCCCCGTCAGTCTCTCTCTCGCTGCCCCCGTCAGTCTCTCTCTCGCTGCCCCCGTCAGTCTCTCTCTCGCTGCCCCCGTCAGTCTCTCTCTCGCTGCCCCCGTCAGTCTCTCTCTCGCTGCCCCCGTCAGTCTCTCTCTCGCTGCCCCCCCGTCAGTCTCTCTCTCGCTGCCCCCGTCAGTCTCTCTCTCGCTGCCCCCGTCAGTCTCTCTCTCTCTGCCCCCGTCAGTCTCTCTCTCTCTGCCCCCGTCAGTCTCTCTCTCTCTGCCCCCGTCAGTCTCTCTCTCTCTGCCCCCGTCAGTCTCTCTCTCTCTGCCCCCGTCAGTCTCTCTCTCTCTGCCCCCGTCTGTCTCTCTCTCTCTCCCCGTCTGTCTGTTTCTCTCTCCCCGTCTGTCTCTTTCTCCCCGTCTGTCTCTTTCTCCCCGTCTGTCTCTTTCTCCCCGTCTGTCTCTTTCTCCCCGTCTGTCTCTCTCTCGCCGTCTGTCTCTCTCTCGCCGTCTGTCTCTCTCTCGCCGTCTGTCTCTCTCTCGCCGTCTGTCTCTCTCGCCGTCTGTCTCTCTCGCCGTCTGTCTCTCTCGCCGTCTGTCTCTCTCGCCGTCTGTCTCTCTCGCCGTCTGTCTCTCTCGCCGTCTGTCTCTCTCGCCGTCTGTCTCTCTCGCCGTCTGTCTCTCTCGCCGTCTGTCTCTCTCGCCGTCTGTCTCTCTCGCCGTCTGTCTCTCTCGCCGTCTGTCTCTCTCGCCGTCTGTCTCTCTCGCCGTCTGTCTCTCTCGCCGTCTGTCTCTCTCGCCGTCTGTCTCTCTCGCCGTCTGTCTCTCTCGCCGTCTGTCTCTCTCCCCGTCTGTCTCTTTCCCCATCTGTCTGTCTGTCTCTCTCTCTTTCCCCGTCTGTCTGTCTGTCTCTCTTTCTTTCCCCGTCTGTCTGCCTCTCTCTCTCTCTCCCTCCCCCGTCTGTCTGTCTCTCACTCACTCCCCTATCTGTCTGTCTGTCTGTCTCTCTCTCTCTCCCGTCTGTCTGTCTCCCCATCTGTCTGTCTCTCTCTCCCTCCGCCCCGTCTGTCTCTTTCTCTCACCCTCTTCTGTCTGTCTGTCTTTCTCTGTCCCCGTCTGTCTCTCTCTCTCGCCATCTGTCTGTCTGTCTCTCTCTCTCTCTCCCCGTCTGTCTATCTGTCTCTCTCTCTCTCCCCATCCATCTGTCTCTCTCTCTCTCTCCCCCCGTCCATCTGTCTCTCTCTCTCTCTCCCCGGCTGTCTGTCTGTCTCTCTCTTTCCCCGTCTGTCTGTCTGTCTCTCTCTCTCCCCGTCTGTCTGTCTGTCTGTCTCTCTCTCTCTCCCCATCTGTCTGTCTCTCTCTCTCGCTTTCTCTCTTTTTTTCTCTCTCTCTCTCTCTCTGTCTCTCTCTCTCTCCCCCCGTCTAACTCTCTCTCTCTCCCCCCGTCTGTCTCTCTCTCCCCCCGTCTGTCTCTCTCTCCCCCCGTCTGTCTCTCTCTCCCCCCGACTGTCTCTCTCTCCCCCCCGTCTGTCTCTCTCTCCCACCGTCTGTCTCTCTCTCCCTCCCCCCATCTGTCTGTCTCTCTCTCCCTCCCTCCCCCGTCTGTCTGTCTCTCGCCCTCCCCCCATCTGTCCATCTCTCTTTCTCTCACCCACGTCTGTCCGTCTCTCTCTCTCTCTGTCCCCGTCTGTCTCTCTGTCTGTCTCTCTCTCTCTCTCTCTTTCTCTCTCCCCATCTGTCTCTGTCTGTCTCTCCCCGTCTGTCTGTCTGTCTCTCTCTCTCTCTCTCTGCCCCCGTCTGTCTCTCTCTCTGCCCCCGTCTGTCTCTCTCTCTGCCCCCGTCTGTCTCTATCTCTGCCCCCGTCAGTCTCTCTCTCTGCCCCCGTCAGTCTCTCTCTCGCTGCCCCCGTCAGTCTCTCTCTCGCTGCCCCCGTCAGTCTCTCTCTCGCTGCCCCCGTCAGTCTCTCTCTCGCTGCCCCCGTCAGTCTCTCTCTCGCTGCCCCCGTCAGTCTCTCTCTCGCTGCCCCCGTCAGTCTCTCTCTCGCTGCCCCCGTCAGTCTCTCTCTCGCTGCCCCCGTCAGTCTCTCTCTCGCTGCCCCCGTCAGTCTCTCTCTCGCTGCCCCCGTCAGTCTCTCTCTCGCTGCCCCCGTCAGTCTCTCTCTCGCTGCCCCCGTCAGTCTCTCTCTCGCTGCCCCCGTCAGTCTCTCTCTCGCTGCCCCCGTCAGTCTCTCTCTCGCTGCCCCCGTCAGTCTCTCTCTCGCTGCCCCCGTCAGTCTCTCTCTCGCTGCCCCCGTCAGTCTCTCTCTCGCTGCCCCCGTCAGTCTCTCTCTCGCTGCCCCCGTCAGTCTCTCTCTCGCTGCCCCCGTCAGTCTCTCTCTCGCTGCCCCCGTCAGTCTCTCTCTCGCTGCCACCGTCAGTCTCTCTCTCTCTGCCCCCGTCAGTCTCTCTCTCTCTGCCCCCGTCAGTCTCTCCCTCTCTGCCCCCGTCAGTCTCTCCCTCTCTGCCCCCGTCAGTCTCTCCCTCTCTGCCCCCGTCAGTCTCTCCCTCTCTGCCCCCGTCAGTCTCTCCCTCTCTGCCCCCGTCAGTCTCTCCCTCTCTGCCCCCGTCAGTCTCTCCCTCTCTGCCCCCGTCAGTCTCTCCCTCTCTGCCCCCGTCAGTCTCTCCCTCTCTGCCCCCGTCAGTCTCTCCCTCTCTGCCCCCGTCAGTCTCTCTCTCTCTGCCCCCGTCAGTCTCTCTCTCTCTGCCCCCGTCAGTCTCTCTCTCTGCCCCCGTCAGTCTCTCTCTCTGCCCCCGTCAGTCTCTCTCTCTCTGCCCCCGTCAGTCTCTCTCTCTCTGCCCCCGTCAGTCTCTCTCTCTCTGCCCCCGTCAGTCTCTCTCTCTCTGCCCCCGTCAGTCTCTCTCTCTCTGCCCCCGTCAGTCTCTCTCTCTCTGCCCCCGTCAGTCTCTCTCTCTCTGCCCCCGTCAGTCTCTCTCTCTCTGCCCCCGTCAGTCTCTCTCTCTCTGCCCCCGTCAGTCGCTCTCTCTCTGCCCCCGTCAGTCTCTCTCTCTCTGCCCCCGTCAGTCTCTCTCTCTCTGCCCCCGTCAGTCTCTCTCTCTCTGCCCCCGTCAGTCTCTCTCTCTCTGCCCCCGTCAGTCTCTCTCTCTCTGCCCCCGTCAGTCTCTCTCTCTCTGCCCCCGTCAGTCTCTCTCTCTCTGCCCCCGTCAGTCTCTCTCTCTCTGCCCCCGTCAGTCTCTCTCTCTCTGCCCCCGTCAGTCTCTCTCTCTCTGCCCCCGTCAGTCTCTCTCTCTCTGCCCCCGTCAGTCTCTCTCTCTCTGCCCCCGTCAGTCTCTCTCTCACTCTCTCCCCTGTCTGTCTGTCACTCTCTCTCTCTCTCTCCCTCTCTCTCCCCATCTGTCTGTCTGTCTCTCTCTCCCCATCTGTCTGTCTGTCTGTCTGTCTGTCTCTCTCTCTCCCCCCGTCTGTCTGTCTCTCACTCTCTCCCCTGTCTGTCTGTCACTCTCTCTCTCTCTCTCCCTCTCTCTCCGCATCTGTCTGTCTCTCTCTCTCACCCTCATCTGTCTGTCTCTCTCTCTCTCTCCCCATCTGTCTGTCTGTCTGTCTGTCTCTCTGTCTCTCTCTCTCCCCGTCCGTCAGTCTCTCTCTCTCTCTCCCCGTCTGTCTGTCTCTCTCTCTCTCTCTCCCCCCCATCTGTCTCTCTCTCTTCCCCGTCTGTCTCTCTCTCTGCCCCCGTCTGTCTCTCTCTCTGCCCCCGTCTGTCTCTCTCTCTGCCCCCGTCTGTCTCTCTCTCTGCCCCTGTCAGTCTCTCTCTCTGCCCCCGTCAGTCTCTCTCTCTGCCCCCGTCAGTCTCTCTCTCTGCCCCCGTCAGTCTCTCTCTCTGCCCCCGTCAGTCTCTCTCTCGCTGCCCCCGTCAGTCTCTCTCTCGCTGCCCCCGTCAGTCTCTCTCTCGCTGCCCCCGTCAGTCTCTCTCTCGCTGCCCCCGTCAGTCTCTCTCTCGCTGCCCCCGTCAGTCTCTCTCTCGCTGCCCCCGTCAGTCTCTCTCTCGCTGCCCCCGTCAGTCTCTCTCTCGCTGCCCCCGTCAGTCTCTCTCTCGCTGCCCCCGTCAGTCTCTCTCTCGCTGCCCCCGTCAGTCTCTCTCTCTCTGCCCCCGTCAGTCTCTCTCTCTCTGCCCCCGTCAGTCTCTCTCTCTCTGCCCCCGTCAGTCTCTCTCTCTCTGCCCCCGTCAGTCTCTCTCTCTCTGCCCCCGTCAGTCTCTCTCTCTCTGCCCCCGTCTGTCTCTCTCTCTCTCCCCGTTTGTCTGTTTCTCTCTCCCCGTCTGTCTCTTTCTCCCCGTCTGTCTCTTTCTCCCCGTCTGTCTCTCTCTCGCCGTCTGTCTCTCTCTCGCCGTCTGTCTCTCTCGCCGTCTCTCTCGCCGTCTGTCTCTCTCGCCGTCTGTCTCTCTCGCCGTCTGTCTCTCTCGCCGTCTGTCTCTCTCGCCGTCTGTCTCTCTCGCCGTCTGTCTCTCTCGCCGTCTGTCTCTCTCGCCGTCTGTCTCTCTCGCCGTCTGTCTCTCTCGCCGTCTGTCTCTCTCGCCGTCTGTCTCTCTCGCCGTCTGTCTCTCTCGCCGTCTGTCTCTCTCGCCGTCTGTCTCTCTCGCCGTCTGTCTCTCTCGCCTTCTGTCTCTTTCCCCGTCTGTCTGTCTGTCTCTCTCTCTTTCCCCGTCTGTCTGTCTGTCTCTCTTTCTTTCCCCGTCTGTCTGCCTCTCTCTCTCCCTCCCTCCCCCGTCTGTCTGTCTCTCACTCTCTCCCCTATCTGTCTGTCTGTCTGTCTCTCTCTCTCTCCCGTCTGTCTGTCTCCCCGTCTGTCTGTCTCTCTCCCTCCGCCCCGTCTGTCTCTTTCTCTCACCCTCTTCTGTCTGTCTGTCTTTCTCTGTCCCCGTCTGTCTCTCTCTCTCGCCATCTGTCTGTCTGTCTCTCTCTCTCTCCCCTGTCTGTCTGTCACTCTCTCTCTCTCTCTCCCTCTCTCTCCCCATCTGTCTGTCTCTCTCTCTCACCCTCATCTGTCTGTCTCTCTCTCTCTCTCCCCATCTGTCTGTCTGTCTGTCTGTCTGTCTCTCTCTCTCCCCCCGTCTGTCTGTCTCTCACTCTCTCCCCTGTCTGTCTGTCACTCTCTCTCTCTCTCTCCCTCTCTCTCCCCATCTGTCTGTCTCTCTCTCTCACCCTCATCTGTCTGTCTCTCTCTCTCTCTCCCCATCTGTCTGTCTGTCTGTCTGTCTCTCTCTCTCTCTCTCCCCGTCCGTCAGTCTCTCTCTCTCTCTCCCCGT
>JANJGN010001457.1:20000-62500 GCA_026770705.1 Isurus oxyrinchus
TCTCTCTCGCTCTCACCCCATCTGTCTGTCTCTCTCTCTCTCCCCGTCTGTCTGTCTCTCTCCCCCTCTCTGTCTGTCTCTCTGCCCCCGTCAGTCTGTCTCTCTGCCCCCGTCAGTCTGTCTCTCTGCCCCCGTCAGTCTGTCTCTCTGCCCCCGTCAGTCTGTCTCTCTGCCCCCATCAGTCTGTCTCTCTGCCCCCATCAGTCTGTCTCTCTGCCCCCATCAGTCTGTCTCTCTGCCCCCGTCAGTCTCTCTCTCTCCCCCCGTCTGTCTCTCTATCTCTCCCTCCCCCCGTCTGTCTGTCTCTCTCTCCCCATCTGTCTCTCTCTCTCCTTCCCCCCTGTCTGTCTGTCTCTCTCTCTCCCTCCCCCTGTATGTCTCTCTCCCTCTGCCTCCCCCCATCTGTCTGTCTCTCACTCTCTCCCCTGTCTATCTGTCTCTCTCTCTCTCCCGTCTGTCTGTCTCTATCTCTCTCCCTTCTGTCTGTCTCTCACTGTCTCCCCCGTCTGTCTGTCTCGCTCTCTCTCTCCCCCATTTGTCTATCTCTCTCTCTCTCTCTCTCTCCCTGTCTGTCTGTCTCTCTCTCTCTCTCTTTCCCCATCTGTCTGTCTGCCTCTCTCTTTCCCCGTCTGTCTGTCTGTCTCTCTCTCTCTCCCGTCTGTCTGTCTCTCTCCCTTTCCCCGTCTCTCGGTCTGCCTCTCTCTTTCCCCATCTGTCTGTCTGCCTCTCTCTTTGCCCGTCTGTCTGTCTGCCTCTCTCTTTCCCCGTCTATCGGTCTGTCTCTCTCTCCCGTCTGTCTGTCTCTCTCCCTTTCCCCATCTGTCTGTCTGCCTCTCTCTCTCCCGTCTGTCTGTCTCTCTCCCTTTCCCCATCTGTCTGTCTGCCTCTCTCTTTCCCCGTCTGTCTGTCTGCCTCTCTTTCCCCGTCTGTCTGTCTGCCTCTCTCTTTCCCCGTCTGTCTGTCTGCCTCTCTCTTTCCCCGTCTGTCTGTCTGCCTCTCTCTTTCCCCGTCTGTCTGTCTGCCTCTCTCTTTCCCCGTCTGTCTGTCTCTCTCTCTTTCCCCGTCTGTCTGTCTGTCTGTCTCTCTCTTTCCCCCGTCTCTGTCTGTCTCTCTCTCTCTCCCGTCTGTCTGTCTCTCTCCCTTTCCCTGTCTGTCTGTCTGCCTCTCTCTTTCCCCGTCTGTCTGTCTGTCTCTCTGTCTCTCTCCCCATCCATCAGTCTCTCTCTCTCTCCCCGTCTGTCTGTCTGTCTGTCTGTCTCTCTCTCTCCCCATCTGTCTGTGTCTCTCTCTCTCTCTCCCCATCTGTCTGTCTCTCTCTCTCTCTCCCCATCTGTCTGTCTCTCTCTCTCGCTTTCTCTCTTTTTTTCTCTCTCCCCCCGTCTGTCTCTCTCTCGCCCCCGTCTGTCTCTCTCTCCCCCCCGTCTGTCTCTCTCTCCCCCCGTCTGTCTCTCTCTCCCTCCCCCCATCTGTCTGTCTCTCTCTCCCTCCCTCCCCCGTCTGTCTCTCTCCCTCCCCCTAGTGTGTCCTCTCCCTCCCCCGTCTGTCTCTCTCTCTCTCTCCCCTCCCCCCGTCTGTCTGTCTCTCCTCCCTCCCCCCGTCTGTCTGTCTCTCTCCCTCCCCCCGTCTGTCCGTCTCTCTTTCTCTCACCCTCGTCTGTCTGTCTCTCTCTCTCTCTCGCCGTCTGTCTGTCTGTCTGTCTCTCTCTCTCTCTCTCCCCGTCCATCAGTCTCTCTCTCTCTCCCCGTCTGTCTGTCTGTGTGTATAATCTCTCTCTCTCTCTCTCCCCATCTGTCTGTCTCTCTCTGTCTTTTTCTCTCTCTCTCTCTCTGTCTCTGTCTCTCTCTCCCCGTCTGTCTAACTCTCTCTCTCTCTCTCCCACTGTCTGTCTCTCTCTCTCCCTCCCCCCGTCTGTCACTCTCTCTCTCCCTCCCGCCATCTGTCTCTCTCTCTCCCTTCCCCCACTCTGTCTCTCTCTCTCACTCCCCCCGTCTGTCTGTCTCTCTCTCTCTCTCCCCCGTTTGTCTGTCTGTCTCTCTCACCCTCGTCTGTCTGTCTCTCTCTCTCTCTCCCCGTCTGTCTATCTGTCTCTCTCTCTCCCCCGTCTGTCTGTCTCCCCGTCTGTCTGTCTCTCTCTCTCCCCCCGTCCGTCTGTCTCTCTCTCTCTCTCCCCCGTTTGTCTGTCTGTCTCTCTCACCCTCGTCTGTCTGTCTCTCTCTCTCTCTCCCCGTCTGTCTATCTGTCTCTCTCTCTCTCTCTCTCCCCGTCCATCTGTCTCTCTCTGTCTCTCCCCGGCTGTCTGTCTGTCTCTCTCTTTCCCCGTCTGTCTGTCTGTCTCTCTCTCTCCCCGTCTGTCTGTCTCTCTCTCTCCCCCCATCTGTCTGTCTCTCTCTCTCGCTTTCTCTCTTTTTTTCTCTCTCTCTCTCTGTCTCTCTCTCTCTCTCCGTCTGTCTAACTCTCTCTCTCCCCCCGTCTGTCTCTCTCTCCCCCGTCTGTCTCTCTCTCCCCCCCGTCTGTCTCTCTCTCCCCCCCCGTCTGTCTCTCTCTCCCACCGTCTGTCTCTCTCTCCCTCCCCCCATCTGTCTGTCTCTCTCTCCCTCCCTCCCCCGTCTGTCTCTCTCCCTCCCCCTAGTGTCTCTCTCCCTCCCCCGTCTGTCTCTCTCTCTCTCTCTCCCTCCCCCCGTCTGTCTGTGTCTTTCCCTCCCCCCGTCTGTCTGTCTCTCTCCCTCCCCCCGTCTGTCTGTCTCTTTCCCTCCCCCCGTCTGTCTGTCTCTCTCCCTCCCCCCGTCTGTCTGTCTCTCTCCCTCCCCCCGTCTGTCTGTCTCTCTTTCTCTCACCCTCGTCT
Organism: Isurus oxyrinchus; assembly: GCA_026770705.1. Lineage (NCBI taxonomy): Eukaryota > Metazoa > Chordata > Chondrichthyes > Lamniformes > Lamnidae > Isurus > Isurus oxyrinchus. The sequence goes on from JANJGN010001457.1 coordinate 22,843, forward strand.
GTCTGTCTCTCTCCCTCTCTCTCCCCGTCTGTCCATCTCTCTCTCTCGCTCTCTCCCCGTCTGTCTGTTTGTCTCTCTCCCCATCTGTCTGTCTGTCTGTTTCTCTCACCCCGTCTGTCTATCTCTCTCTCTCCCCATTTGTCTCTTTCTCTCTCCCCGTCTGTCTCTTTCTCCCCGTCTGTCTCTTTCTCCCCGTCTGTCTCTTTCTCCCCGTCTGTCTCTTTCTCCCCGTCTGTCTCTTTCTCCCCGTCTGTCTCTCTCGCCGTCTGTCTCTCTCGCCGTCTGTCTCTCTCGCCGTCTGTCTCTCTCGCCGTCTGTCTCTCTCGCTGTCTGTCTCTCTCGCCGTCTGTCTCTCTCGCCGTCTGTCTCTCTCGCCGTCTGTCTCTCTCGCCGTCTGTCTCTCTCGCCGTCTGTCTCTCTCCCCGTCTGTCTCTCTCCCCGTCTGTCTCTCTCCCCGTCTGTCTCTCTCCCCGTCTGTCTGTCTCTCTCTCTCTCCCCGTCTGTCTGTCTGTCTCTCTCTCTCTCCCCGTCTGTCTGTCTGTCTCTCTCTCTTTCCCCGTCTGTCTGTCTGTCTCTCTCTCTTTCCCCGTCTGTCTGTCTGCCTCTCTCTTTCCCCGTCTGTCTGTCTGCCTCTCTCTCTCTCTCCCTCCCCCATCTGTCTGTCTCTCAATCTCTCCCCTGTCTGTCTGTCTGTCTGTCTCTCTCTCCCGTCTGTCTGTCTCCCCGTCTGTCTGTCTCTCTCCCTCCGCCCCGTCTGTCTGTCTCTTTCTCTCACCCTCTTCTGTCTGTCTGTCTCTCTCTGTCCCCGTCTGTCTCTCTCTCGCCATCTTTTTGTCTGTCTGTCTCTCTCTCTCTCTTCCCGTCCATCAGTCTCTCTCTGTCTCTCCCCGTCTGTCTGTCTGTGTCTCTCTCTCTCTCTCTCTCCCCATCTGTCTGTCTCTCTCTCTTTCTCTCTTTTTCTCTCTCTCTCTGTCTCTCTCTGTCTCTCTCTCTCCCCGTCCATCTGTCTCTCTCTCTCTCTCCCCGTCCATCTGTCTCTCTCTCTTTCCCTGTCTGTCTGTCTGTCTCTCTCTTTCCCCGTCTGTCTGTCTGTCTCTCTCTCTCCCCGTCTGTCTGTCTGTCTGTCTCTCTCTCTCTTCCCATCTGTCTGTCTCTCTCTCTCGCTTTCCTCTTTTTTTTTCTCTCTCTCTCTCTCTGTCTCTCTCTCTTCGTCTGTCTAACTCTCTCTCTCTCCCCCCCGTCTGTCTCTCTCTGCCCCCGTCTGTCTCTCTCTGCCCCCGTCTGTCTCTCTCTGCCCCTGTCTGTCTCTCTCTGCCCCCGTCTGTCTCTCTCTGCCCCCGTCTGTCTCTCTCTGCCCCCGTCTGTCTCTCTCTGCCCCCGTCTGTCTCTCTCTCCCCCCCGTCTGTCTCTCTCTCCCCCTCGTCTGTCTCTCTCTCCCCCCGTCTGTCTCTCTCTCCCCCCGTCTGTCTCTCTCTCCCGCCGTCTGTCTCTCTCTCCCACCGTCTGTCTCTCTCTCCCTCCCTCCCCCGTCTGTCTCTCTCCCTCCCCCGTCTGTCTCTCCCTCTCTCTCCCTCCCCCCGTCTGTCTGTCTCTTTCCCTCCCCCCGTCTGTCTGTCTCTCTCCCTCCCCCCGTCTGTCTGTCTCTCTCCCTCCCCCCCGTCTGTCTGTCTCTCTCCCTCCCCCCGTCTGTCTGTCTCTCTCCCTACCCCCGTCTGTCTGTCTCTCTTTCTCTCACCCTCGTCTGTCTGTCTCTCTCCCTCTCTCTCCCCATCTGTCCATCTCTCTCTCTTGCTCTCTCCCCGTCTGTCTGTCTGCCTCTCTCTGTTTCCCCGTCTGTCTGTCTGTCTCTCTCTCTCTTTTTCCCGTCTGTCTGTCTGTCTCTCTCTCTCTCCCGTCTGTCTGTCTCTCTCTCTCGCTTTCTCTTTTTTTTTCTCTCTCTCTCTCTCTGTCTCTCTCTCTCCGTCTGTCTAACTCTCTCTCTCTCCCCCCGTCTGTCTCTCTCTGCCCCCGTCTGTCTCTCTCTGCCCCCGTCTGTCTCTCTCTGCCCCCGTCTGTCTCTCTCTGCCCCCGTTTGTCTCTCTCTGCCCCCGTCTGTCTCTCTCTCCCCCCGTCTGTCTCTCTCTCCCCCCCGTCTGTCTCTCTCTCCCCCCGTCTGTCTCTCTCTCCCACCGTCTGTCTCTCTCTCCCTCCCTCCCCCGTCTGTCTCTCTCCCTCCCCCGTCTGTCTCTCCCTCTCTCTCCCTCCCCCCGTCTGTCTGTCTCTTTCCCTCCCCCCGTCTGTCTGTCTCTCTCCCTCCCCCCGTCTGTCTGTCTCTCTCCCTCCCCCTGTCTGTCTGTCTCTCTCCCTCCCCCCGTCTGTCTGTCTCTCTCCCTACCCCCGTCTGTCTGTCTCTCTTTCTCTCACCCTTGTCTGTCTGTCTCTCTCCCTCTCTCTCCCCATCTGTCCATCTCTCTCTCTTGCTCTCTCCCCGTCTGTCTGTCTGCCTCTCTCTGTTTCCCCGTCTGTCTGTCTGTCTCTCTCTCTCTTTCCCCGTCTGTCTGTCTGTCTCTCTCTCTCTCCCGTCTGTCTGTCTCTCTCCCTTTCCCCGTCTGTCTGTCTGCCTCTCTCTTTCCCCATCATTCTGTCTGCCTCTCTCTTTCCCCGTCTGTCTGTCTGCCTCTCTCTTTCCCCGTCTGTCTGTCTGCCTCTCTCTCTTTCCCCGTCTGTCTGTCTGTCTCCCTCTCTTTCTCTCTTTCCCCGTCTGTCTGTCTGCCTCTCTCTTTCCCCGTCTGTCTGTCTGCCTCTCTCTTTCCTCGTCTGTCTGTCTGCCTCTCTCTCTTTCCCCGTCTGTCTGTCTGTCTGTGTCTCTCTCTCTCTTTCCCCATCTTCTCTGTCTGTCTCTCTCTCTCTCCCGTCTGTCTGTCTCTCTCCCTTTCCCCGTCTGTCTGTCTGCCTCTCTCTTTCCCCGTCATTCTGTCTGCCTCTCTCTTTCCCCGTCTGTCTGTCTGCCTCTCTCTTTCCCCGTCTGTCTGTCTGCCTCTCTCTCTTTCCCCGTCAGTCTGTCTGTCTCCCTCTCTTTCTCTCTTTCCCCGTCTGTCTGTCTGCCTCTCTCTTTCCCCGTCTGTCTGTCTGTCTCTCTCTTTCCCCGTCTGTCTGTCTGCCTCTCTCTCTTTCCCCGTCTGTCTGTCTGTCTCTCTCTCCCGTCTGTCTGCCTCTCTCTTTCCCCGTCTGTCTGTCTGCCTCTCTCTCTTTCCCCGCCTGTCTGTCTGCCTCTCTCTCTCTCTCCCTCCCCCGTCAGTCTGTCTCTCACTCTCCCCCCCTGTCTGTCTGTCTGTCTGTCTCTCTCTCTCTCCCGTCTGTCTGTCTCCCCGTCTGTCTGTCTCTCTCCCCCCCCCCCCCGTCTGTCTGTCTCTTTCTCTCACCCTCTTCTGTCTGTCTGTCTCTCTCTGTCCCCCGTCTGTCTCTCTCTCTCTCTCTCGCCATCTGTCTGTCTGTCTGTCTGTCTCTCTCTCTCTCTCCCCATCCATCAGTCTCTCTCTCTCTCTCCCTATCTGTCTGTCTGTCTCTCTCTCCACATCTGTCTGTCTCTCTCTCTTTCTCTCTTTTTCTCTCTCTCTCTCTGTCTCTCTCCCTCTCTCTCCCCGTCTGTCTAACTCTCTCTCTCTCTCTCTCCTACCCTCTGTCTCTCTCTCTCCCTCCCCCCGTCTGTCTCTCTCTCTCCCTCCCCCCCGTCTGTCTCTCTCTCTCCCTCCCCCCATCTGTCTCTCTCTCTCCCTCCCCCCCATCTGTCTCTCTCTCTCCCCCCGTCTGTCTATCTCTCTCTCTCTTCCCCGTTTGTCTGTCTCGCTCTCTCACCCTCGTCTGTCTGTCTCTATCTCTGCCCCCGTCAGTCTCCCTCTCTGCCCCCGTCAGTCTCCCTCTCTGCCCCCGTCAGTCTCTCTCTCTGCCCCCGTCAGTCTCTCTCTCTGCCCCCGTCAGTCTCTCTCTCTGCCCCCGTCAGTCTCTCTCTCTGCCCCCGTCAGTCTCTCTCTCTGCCCCCGTCAGTCTCTCTCTCTGCCCCCGTCAGTCTCTCTCTCTGCCCCCGTCAGTCTCTCTCTCTGCCCCCGTCAGTCTCTCTCTCTGCCCCCGTCAGTCTCTCTCTCTGCCCCCGTCAGTCTCTCTCTCTGCCCCCGTCAGTCTCTCTCTCTGCCCCCGTCAGTCCTCTCTCTCTGCCCCCGTCAGTCTCACTCTCCCCCCGTCTGTCTCTCTCTCTCTCCCTCCCCCCGTCTGTCTCTCTCTCTCCCCCCCGTCTGTCTATCTCTCTCTCTCTTCCCCGTTTGTCTGTCTCTCTCTCTCACCCTCGTCTGTCTGTCTCTCTCTCTGCCCCCGTCAGTCTCTCTGCCCCCGTCAGTCTCTCTCTCTGCCCCCGTCAGTCTCTCTCTCTGCCCCCGTCAGTCTCTCTCTCTGCCCCCGTCAGTCTCTCTCTCTGCCCCCGTCAGTCTCTCTCTCTGCCCCCGTCAGTCTCTCTCTCTCTGCCCCCGTCAGTCTCTCTCTCTGCCCCCGTCAGTCTCTCTCTCTGCCCCGTCAGTCTCTCTCTCTGCCCCGTCAGTCTCTCTCTCTTTCCCCGTCAGTCTCTCTCTCTTTCCCCGTCAGTCTCACTCTCTGCCCCCGTCAGTCTCTCTCTCTGCCCCCGTCAGTCTCTCTCTCCCCCCCGTCTGTCTCTCTATCTCTCCCTCCCCCCGTCTGTCTGTCTCTCTCTCCCTCCCTGTCTGTCTCTCTCTCTCCTTCCCCCCTGTCTGTCTGTCTCTCTCTCGCCCTCCCCCTGTATGTCCCTCTCCCTCCATCTGTCTGTCTCTCACTCTCTCCCCTGTCTGTCTGTCTGTCTCTCTCTCCCATCTGTCTGTCTCCCTCTGTCTCCCCCGTCTGTCTGTCTCGCTCTCTCTCTCCCCCATTTGTCTATCTCTCTCTCTCTCTCCCTGTCTGTCTGTCTCTCTCTCGCTCTCTCTTTCCCCGTCTGTCTGTCTGCCTCTCTCTTTTCCCGTCTGTCTGTCTGCCTCTCTCTCTTTCCCCGTCTGTCTGTCTGCCTCTCTCTCTCTCTCTCCCTCCCCCGTCAGTCTGTCTCTCACTCTCTCCCCTGTCTGTCTGTCTGTCTCTCTCTCCCGTCTGTCTGTCTCCCCGTCTGTCTGTCTCTCTCCCTCCCCCCCCGTCTGTCTGTCTCTTTCTCTCACCCTCTTCTGTCTGTCTGTCTCTCTCTGTCCCCGTCTGTCTCTCTCTCTCTCGCCATCTGTCTGTCTGTCTGTCTGTCTCTCTCTCTCTCTCTCTCTCCGTCCATCAGTCTCTCTCTCTCTCTCCCCATCTGTCTGTCTGTCTCTCTCTCTCTCTCTCTTTTTCTTTCTCTCTCTCTGTCTCTCTCCCTCTCTCTCCCCGTCTGTCTAACTCTCTCTCTCTCTCTCTCCTACCGTCTGTCTCTCTCCCTCCCCCCGTCTGTCTCTCTCTCTCCCTCCCCCCATCTGCCTCTCTCTCCCCCCGTCTGTCTATCTCTCTCCCTCTTTCCCGTTTGTCTGTCTCGCTCTCTCACCCTCGTCTGTCTGTCTCTATCTCTGCCCCCGTCAGTCTCTCTCTCTGCCCCCGTCAGTCTCTCTCTCTGCCCCCGTCAGTCTCTCTCCCTGCCCCCGTCAGTCTCTCCCCCTGCCCCCGTCAGTCTCTCTCTCTGCCCCCGTCAGTCTCACTCTCCCCCCGTCTGTCTCTCTATCTCTCCCTCCCCACGTCTGTCTGTCTCTCTCTCCCTCCCCATCTGTCTCTCTCTCTCCTTCCCACTGTCTGTCTGTCTCTCTCTCTCCCTCCCCCTGTATGTCTCTCTCCCTCCATCTGTCTGTCTCTCACTCTCTCCCCTGTCTGTCTGTCTCTCTCTCCCCGTCTGTCTGTCTCTCTCTGTCTCCCTCGTCTGTCTGTCTCGCTCTCTCTCTCCCCCATTTGTCTATCTCTCACTCTCTCTCCCTGTCTGTCTGTCTCTCTCTCTCTCTCTCTTTCCCCATCTGTCTGTCTGCCTCTCTCTTTCCCCGTCCATCTGTCTGTCTCTCTCTCTCCCCCTCGTCTGTCTGTCTCTCTGTCTGCCCCCGTCAGTCTCTCTGTCTGCCCCCGTCAGTCTCTCTGTCTGCCCCCATCAGTCTCTCTCTCTGCCCCCGTCAGTCTCCCTCTCTCCCCCCGTCTGTCTCTCTCTCTCCCCTCGCCTATCTGTCTCTCTCTCTCCCCCTCCCCCTGTCTGTCTGTCTCTCTCTCTCTCTCCTGTCTGTCTGTCTCTCTCTCTCCCGTCTGTCTGTCTCTCTCCCTTTCCCCGTCTGTCTGTCTGCCTCTCTCTTTCCCCGTCATTCTGTCTGCCTCTCTCTTTCCCCGTCTATCTGTCTGCCTCTCTCTTTCCCCATCTGTCTGTCTGCCTCTCTCTTTCCCCATCTGTCTGTCTGCCTCTCTCTCTTTCCCCGTCTGTCTGTCTGCCTCTCTCTCTTTACCCCTCCCCCTGTCTGTCTGTCTCTCTCTCTCTCCGTCTGTCTGTCTGTCTCTCTCTCTCTCCCGTCTGTCTGTCTCTCTCCCTTTCCCCGTCTGTCTGTCTGCCTCTCTCTTTCCCCGTCATTCTGTCTGCCTCTCTCTTTCCCCGTCTATCTGTCTGCCTCTCTCTTTCCCCATCTGTCTGTCTGCCTCTCTCTTTCCCCATCTGTCTGTCTGCCTCTCTCTCTTTCCCCGTCTGTCTGTCTGCCTCTCTCTCTTTCCCCGTCTCTGTCTGTCTGTCTCTCTCTCTCTTTCTCCGTCTGTCTGTCTGTCTGTCTCTCTCTCCCGTCTGTCTGTCTCTCTCCCTTTCCCCGTCTGTCTGTCTGCCTCTCTCTTTCCCCGTCATTCTGTCTGCCTCTCTGTTTCCCCGTCTGTCTGTCTGCCTCTCTCTTTCCCCATCTGTCTGTCTGCCTCTCTCTCTTTCCCCGTCTGTCTGTCTGTCTCCCTCTCTTTCTCTCTTTCCCCGTCTGTCTGTCTGCCTCTCTCTTTCCCCGTCTGTCTGTCTGTCTCTCTCTTTCCCCGTCTGTCTGTCTGCCTCTCTCTTTCCCCGTCTGTCTGTCTGCCTCTCTCTCTTTCCCCGTCTGTCTGTCTGCCTCTCTCTCTCTCTCCCTCCCCCGTCAGTCTGTCTCTCACTCTCTCCCCTGTCTGTCTGTCTGTCTCTCTCTCTCTCTCCCGTCTGTCTGTCTCCCCGTCGGTCTGTCTCTCTCCCTCCCCCCGTCTGTCTGTCTGTCTCTCTCTGTCCCCGTCTGTCTCTCTCTCTCTCTCTCTCTCGCCATCTGTCTGTCTGTCTGTCTGTCTCTCTCTCTCTCTCTCCCCGTCCATCAGTCTCTCTCTCTCTCTCCCTATCTGTCCGTCTGTCTCTCTCTCTCTCCACATCTGTCTGTCTCTCTCTCTTTCTCTCTTTTTCTCTCTCTCTCTCTGTCTCTCTCCCTCTCTCTCCCCGTCCGTCTAACTCTCTCTCTCTCTCTCCTACCGTCTGTCTCTCTCTCTCCCTCCCCCCGTCTGTCTCTCTCTCTCCCTCCCCCCGTCTGTCTCTCTCTCTCCCTCCCCCCATCTGTCTCTCTCTCCCCCCGTCTGTCTATCTCTCTCTCTCTTCCCCGTTTGTCTGTCTCTCTCTCTCACCCTCGTCTGTCTGTCTCTCTCTCTGCCCCCGTCAGTCTCTCTGCCCCCGTCAGTCTCTCTCTCTGCCCCCGTCAGTCTCTCTCTCTGCCCCCGTCAGTCTCTCTCTCTGCCCCCGTCAGTCTCTCTCTCTGCCCCCGTCAGTCTCTCTCTCTGCCCCCGTCAGTCTCTCTCTCTGCCCCCGTCAGTCTCTCTCTCTGCCCCCGTCTGTCTCTCTATCTCTCCCTCCCCCCGTCTGTCTGTCTCTCTCCCTCCCCGTCTGTCTCTCTCTCTCCTTCCCCCCTGTCTGTCTGTCTCTCTCTCTCCCGTCTGTCTGTCTCTCTCTGTCTCCCCCGTCTGTCTGTCTCGCTCTCTCTCTCCCCCATTTGTCTATCTCTCTCACTCTCTCCCTGTCTGTCTGTCTGTCTCTCTCTCTCTCTTTCCCCGTCTGTCTGTCTGCCTCTCTCTTTCCCCGTCCGTCTGTCTGTCTCTCTCTGTCTCCCGTCTGTCTGTCTCTCTCCCTTTCCCCATCTGTCTGTCTGCCTCTCTCTTTTCCCGTCTGTCTGTCTGCCTCTCTCTCTTTCCCCGTCTGTCTGTCTGCCTCTCTCTCTCTCTCCCTCCCCCGTCAGTCTGTCTCTCACTCTCTCCCCTGTCTGTCTGTCTGTCTGTCTCTCTCTCTCTCTCTCCCGTCTGTCTGTCTCCCCGTCTGTCTGTCTCTCTCCCTCCCCTCCCCCGTCTGTCTGTCTCTTTCTCTCACCCTCTTCTGTCTGTCTGTCTCTCTCTGTCCCCGTCTGCCTCTCTCTCTCTCTCTCTCGCCATCTGTCTGTCTGTCTGTCTGTCTCTCTCTCTCTCTCTCCCCGTCCATCAGTCTCTCTCTCTCTCTCCCCGTCCATCAGTCTCTCTCTCTCTCTCCCCGTCTGTCTGTCTGTCTCTCTCTCTCTCCACATCTGTCTGTCTCTCTCTCTTTCTCTCTTTTTCTCTCTCTCTCTCTGTCTCTCTCCCTCTCTCTCCCCGTCTGTCTAACTCTCTCTCTCTCTCTCTCCTACCGTCTGTCTCTCTCCCTCCTCCCGTCTGTCTCTCTCTCTCTCTGCCCCCGTCTGTCTCTCTCTCTCCCTCCCCCCCGTCTGTCTCTCTCTCTCCCTCCCCCCATCTGTCTCTCTCTCTCCCCCCATCTGTCTATCTCTCTCTCTCTTCCCCGTTTGTCTGTCTCTCTCTCTCACCCTCGTCTGTCTGTCTCTATCTCTGCCCCCGTCAGTCTCTCTCTCTGCCCCCGTCAGTCTCTCTCTCTGCCCCCGTCAGTCTCACTCTCCCCCCGTCTGTCTCTCTATCTCTCCCTCCCCACGTCTGTCTGTCTCTCTCTCCCTCCCCGTCTGTCTCTCTCTCTCCTTCCCACTGTCTGTCTGTGTCTCTCTCTCCCTCCTCCTGTATGTCTCTCTCCCTCCATCTGTCTGTCTCTCACTCTCTCCCCTGTCTGTCTGTCTCTCTCTCTCTTCCGTCTGTCTGTCTCTCTCTTCCGTCTGTCTGTCTCTCTCTGTCTCCCCCATCTGTCTGTCTCGCTCTCTCTCCCCCATTTGTCTATCTCTCTCTCTCTTTCCCCGTCTGTCTGTCTGCCTCTCTCTTTCCCCGTCCATCTGTCTGTCTCTCTCTCTCACCCTTGTCTGTCTGCCTCTCTCTCTGCCCCCGTCAGTCTCTCTGTCTGCCCCCGTCAGTCTCTCTGTCTGCCCCCATCAGTCTCTCTCTCTGCCCCCGTCAGTCTCTCTCTCTGCCCCCGTCAGTCTCCCTCTCTGTCCCCGTCTGTCTCTCTATCTCTCCCTCCCCCCGTCTGTCTGTCTCTCTCTCTCCCTCCATCTATCTCTCTCTCTCCTTCCCCCCTGTCTGTATGTCTCTCTCTCTCTCCCCCTGTATGTCTCTCTCCCTCCATCTGTCTGTCTCTCACTCTCTCCCCTGTCTGTCTGTCCGTCTCTCTCTCCCGTCTGTCTGTCTCTCTCTGTCTCCCCCGTCTGTCTGTCTCGCTCTCTCTCTCCCCCATTTGTCTATCTCTCTCTCTCTCTCTCTCCCTGTCTGTCTGTCTCTCTCTCTCTCTCTCTTTCCCCGTCTGTCTGTCTGCCTCTCTCTTTCCCCGTCCATCTGTCTGTCTCTCTCTCTCCCGTCTGTCTGTCTCTCTCCCTTTCCCCGTCTGTCTGTCTGCCTCTCTCTTTCCCCGTCTGTCTGTCTGCCTCTCTCTTTCCCCGTCTGTCTGTCTGCCTCTCTCTCTTTCCCCGTCTGTCTGTCTGTCTCTCTCTCCCGTCTGTCTGTCTCTCTCCATTTCCCCGTCTGTCTGTCTGCCTCTCTCTTTCCCCATCTGTCTGTCTGCCTCTCTCTTTCCCCGTCCGTCTGTCTGCCTCTCTCTTTCCCCGTCTGTCTGTCTGCCTCTCTCTTTCCCCATCTGTCTGTCTGCCTCTCTCTTTCCCCGTCTCTCTGTCTGCCTCTCTCTCTTTCCCCGTCTGTCTGTCTGTCTGTCTGTCTGTCTCTCTCTCTTTCCCCATCTGTCTGTCTGTCTCTCTCTCTCTCCCGTCTGTCTGGCTCTCTCCCTTTCCCCGTCTGTCTGTCTGCCTCTCTCTTTCCCCGTCATTCTGTCTGCCTCTCTGTTTCCCCGTCTGTCTGTCTAGCTCTCTCTCTCTCCCTGTCTGTCTGTCTCTCTCTCTCTCTCTCTTTCCCCGTCTGTCTGTCTGCCTCTCTCTTTCCCCGTCCATCTGTCTGTCTCTCTCTCTCCCGTCTGTCTGTCTCTCTCCCTTTCCCCGTCTGTCTGTCTGCCTCTCTCTTTCCCCGTCTGTCTGTCTGCCTCTCTCTTTCCCCGTCTGTCTGTCTGCCTCTCTCTTTCCCCGTCTGTCTGTCTGCCTCTGTCTCTTTCCCCGTCTGTCTGTCTGTCTGTCTCTCTCTCTCTCTCTTTCCCCGTCTGTCTGTCTGTCTCTCTCTCTCCCCTCTGTCTGTCTCTCTCCCTTTCCCCGTCTGTCTGTCTGCCTCTCTCTTTCCCCGTCTGTCTGTCTGCCTCTCTCTTTCCCCGTCTGTCTGTCTGCCTCTCTCTTTCCCCGTCTGTCTGTCTGCCTCTCTCTTTCCCCATCTGTCTGTCTGCCTCTCTGTTTCCCCGTCTGTCTGTCTGCCTCTCTCTTTCCCCGTCTGTCTGTCTGTCTCTGTCTCTTTCCCCGTCTGTCTGTCTGTCTCTCTCTCTCTCTTTCCCCGTCTGTCTGTCTCTCTCTCTCTATCTCCCATCTGTCTGTCTCTCTCCCTTTACCCGTCTGTCTGTCTGCTTCTCTCTTTCCCCGTCTGTCTGTCTGCCTCTCTCTTTCCCCGTCTGTCTGTCTGCCTCTCTCTCTTTCCCCGTCTGTCTGTCTGCCTCTCTCTCTCCCTCCCCCGTCAGTCTGTCTCTCACTCTCTCCCCTGTCTGTCTGTCTGTCTGTCTCTCTCTCTCTCCCATCTGTCTGTCTCCCCGTCTGTCTGTCTCTCTCCCTCCCCCCCCGTCTGTCTGTCTCTTTATCTCACCCTCTTCTGTCTGTCTCTCTCTGTCCCCGTCTGTCTCTCTCTCTCTCTCTCGCCATCTGTCTGTCTGTCTGTCTCTCTCTCTCTCCCCGTCCATCAGTCTCTCTCTCTCTCTCCCCGTCTGTCTGTCTGTCTCTCTCTCTTTCTCTCTTTTTCACTCTCTCTCTCTGTCTCTCTCCCTCTCTCTCCCCGTCTGTCTAACTCTCTCTCTCTCTCTCCCCTACCGTCTTTCTCTCTCCCTCCCCCCGTCTGTCTCTCTCTCTCCCTCCCCCCGTCTGTCTCTCTCTCTCCCTCCCCCCATCTGTCTCTCTCTCTCCCCCCGTCTGTCTATCTCTCTCTCTCTTCCCCGTTTGTCCGTCTCTCTCTCTCACCCTCGTCTGTCTGTCTCTATCTCTGCCCCCGTCAGTCTCTCTCTCTGCCCCGTCAGTCTCTCTCTCTGCCCCGTCAGTCTCTCTCTCTGCCCCGTCAGTCTCTCTCTCTGCCCCGTCAGTCTCTCTCTCTGCCCCGTCAGTCTCTCTCTCTGCCCCGTCAGTCTCTCTCTCTGCCCCGTCAGTCTCTCTCTCTGCCCCGTCAGTCTCTCTCTCTGCCCCGTCAGTCTCTCTCTCTGCCCCCGTCAGTCTCTCTCTCTGCCCCCGTCAGTCTCACTCTCCCCCCGTCTGTCTCTCTATCTCTCCCTCCCCACGTCTGTCTGTCTCTCTCTCCCTCCCCGTCTGTCTCTCTCTCTCCTTCCCACTGTCTGTCTGTGTCTCTCTCTCCCTCCTCCTGTATGTCTCTCTCCCTCCATCTGTCTGTCTCTCACTCTCTCCCCTGTCTGTCTGTCTCTCTCTCTCTTCCGTCTGTCTGTCTCTCTCTTCCGTCTGTCTGTCTCTCTCTGTCTCCCCCATCTGTCTGTCTCGCTCTCTCTCCCCCATTTGTCTATCTCTCTCTCTCTTTCCCCGTCTGTCTGTCTGCCTCTCTCTTTCCCCGTCCATCTGTCTGTCTCTCTCTCTCACCCTTGTCTGTCTGCCGCTCTCTCTGCCCCCGTCAGTCTCTCTGTCTGCCCCCGTCAGTCTCTCTGTCTGCCCCCATCAGTCTCTCTCTCTGCCCCCGTCAGTCTCTCTCTCTGCCCCCGTCAGTCTCCCTCTCTGTCCCCGTCTGTCTCTCTATCTCTCCCTCCCCCCGTCTGTCTGTCTCTCTCTCTCCCTCCATCTATCTCTCTCTCTCCTTCCCCCCTGTCTGTATGTCTCTCTCTCTCCCTCCCCCTGTATGTCTCTCTCCCTCCATCTGTCTGTCTCTCACTCTCTCCCCTGTCTGTCTGTCCGTCTCTCTCTCCCGTCTGTCTGTCTCTCTCTGTCTCCCCCGTCTGTCTGTCTCGCTCTCTCTCTCCCCCATTTGTCTATCTCTCTCTCTCTCTCTCCCTGTCTGTCTGTCTCTCTCTCTCTCTCTCTTTCCCCGTCTGTCTGTCTGCCTCTCTCTTTCCCCGTCCATCTGTCTGTCTCTCTCTCTCCCGTCTGTCTGTCTCTCTCCCTTTCCCCGTCTGTCTGTCTGCCTCCCTCTTTCCCCGTCTGTCTGTCTGCCTCTCTCTTTCCCCGTCTGTCTGTCTGCCTCTCTCTCTTTCCCCGTCTGTGTGTCTGTCTCTCTCTCCCGTCTGTCTGTCTCTCTCCATTTCCCCGTCTGTCTGTCTGCCTCTCTCTTTCCCCATCTGTCTGTCTGCCTCTCTCTTTCCCCGTCCGTCTGTCTGCCTCTCTCTTTCCCCGTCTGTCTGTCTGCCTCTCTCTTTCCCCATCTGTCTGTCTGCCTCTCTCTTTCCCCGTCTGTCTGTCTGCCTCTCTCTCTTTCCCCGTCTGTCTGTCTGTCTGTCTCTCTCTCTTTCCCCGTCTGTCTGTCTGTCTCTCTCTCTCTCCCGTCTGTCTGGCTCTCTCCCTTTCCCCGTCTGTCTGTCTGCCTCTCTCTTTCCCCGTCATTCTGTCTGCCTCTCTGTTTCCCCGTCTGTCTGTCTAGCTCTCTCTCTCCCTGTCTGTCTGTCTCTCTCTCTCTCTCTCTCTTTCCCCGTCTGTCTGTCTGCCTCTCTCTTTCCCCGTCCATCTGTCTGTCTCTCTCTCTCCCGTCTGTCTGTCTCTCTCCCTTTCCCCGTCTGTCTGTCTGCCTCTCTCTTTCCCCGTCTGTCTGTCTGCCTCTCTCTTTCCCCGTCTGTCTGTCTGCCTCTCTCTTTCCCCATCTGTCTGTCTGCCTCTCTGTTTCCCCGTCTGTCTGTCTGCCTCTCTCTTTCCCCGTCTGTCTGTCTGTCTCTGTCTCTTTCCCCGTCTGTCTGTCTGTCTCTCTCTCTCTCTTTCCCCGTCTGTCTGTCTCTCTCTCTCTATCTCCCATCTGTCTGTCTCTCTCCCTTTACCCGTCTGTCTGTCTGCTTCTCTCTTTCCCCGTCTGTCTGTCTGCCTCTCTCTTTTCCCGTCTGTCTGTCTGCCTCTCTCTCTTTCCCCGTCTGTCTGTCTGCCTCTCTCTCTCTCTCTCCCCCGTCAGTCTGTCTCTCACTCTCTCCCCTGTCTGTCTGTCTGTCTGTCTCTCTCTCTCTCTCTCCCGTCTGTCTGTCTCCCCGTCTGTCTGTCTCTCTCCCTCCCCTCCCCCGTCTGTCTGTCTCTTTCTCTCACCCTCTTCTGTCTGTCTGTCTCTCTCTGTCCCCGTCTGCCTCTCTCTCTCTCTCTCTCGCCATCTGTCTGTCTGTCTGTCTGTCTCTCTCTCTCTCTCTCCCCGTCCATCAGTCTCTCTCTCTCTCTCCCCGTCTGTCTGTCTGTCTCTCTCTCTCTCCACATCTGTCTGTCTCTCTCTCTTTCTCTCTTTTTCTCTCTCTCTCTCTGTCTCTCTCCCTCTCTCTCCCCGTCTGTCTAACTCTCTCTCTCTCTCTCTCCTACCGTCTGTCTCTCTCCCTCCTCCCGTCTGTCTCTCTCTCTCTCTGCCCCCGTCTGTCTCTCTCTCTCCCTCCCCCCGTCTGTCTCTCTCTCTCCCTCCCCCCATCTGTCTCTCTCTCTCCCCCCATCTGTCTATCTCTCTCTCTCTTCCCCGTTTGTCTGTCTCTCTCTCTCACCCTCGTCTGTCTGTCTCTATCTCTGCCCCCGTCAGTCTCTCTCTCTGCCCCCGTCAGTCTCTCTCTCTGCCCCCGTCAGTCTCACTCTCCCCCCGTCTGTCTCTCTATCTCTCCCTCCCCACGTCTGTCTGTCTCTCTCTCCCTCCCCGTCTGTCTCTCTCTCTCCTTCCCACTGTCTGTCTGTGTCTCTCTCTCCCTCCTCCTGTATGTCTCTCTCCCTCCATCTGTCTGTCTCTCACTCTCTCCCCTGTCTGTCTGTCTCTCTCTCTCTTCCGTCTGTCTGTCTCTCTCTTCCGTCTGTCTGTCTCTCTCTGTCTCCCCCATCTGTCTGTCTCGCTCTCTCTCCCCCATTTGTCTATCTCTCTCTCTCTTTCCCCGTCTGTCTGTCTGCCTCTCTCTTTCCCCGTCCATCTGTCTGTCTCTCTCTCTCACCCTTGTCTGTCTGCCTCTCTCTCTGCCCCCGTCAGTCTCTCTGTCTGCCCCCGTCAGTCTCTCTGTCTGCCCCCATCAGTCTCTCTCTCTGCCCCCGTCAGTCTCTCTCTCTGCCCCCGTCAGTCTCCCTCTCTGTCCCCGTCTGTCTCTCTATCTCTCCCTCCCCCCGTCTGTCTGTCTCTCTCTCTCCCTCCATCTATCTCTCTCTCTCCTTCCCCCCTGTCTGTATGTCTCTCTCTCTCTCTCCCCCTGTATGTCTCTCTCCCTCCATCTGTCTGTCTCTCACTCTCTCCCCTGTCTGTCTGTCCGTCTCTCTCTCCCGTCTGTCTGTCTCTCTCTGTCTCCCCCGTCTGTCTGTCTCGCTCTCTCTCTCCCCCATTTGTCTATCTCTCTCTCTCTCTCTCTCCCTGTCTGTCTGTCTCTCTCTCTCTCTCTCTTTCCCCGTCTGTCTGTCTGCCTCTCTCTTTCCCCGTCCATCTGTCTGTCTCTCTCTCTCCCGTCTGTCTGTCTCTCTCCCTTTCCCCGTCTGTCTGTCTGCCTCTCTCTTTCCCCGTCTGTCTGTCTGCCTCTCTCTTTCCCCGTCTGTCTGTCTGCCTCTCTCTCTTTCCCCGTCTGTCTGTCTGTCTCTCTCTCCCGTCTGTCTGTCTCTCTCCATTTCCCCGTCTGTCTGTCTGCCTCTCTCTTTCCCCATCTGTCTGTCTGCCTCTCTCTTTCCCCGTCCGTCTGTCTGCCTCTCTCTTTCCCCGTCTGTCTGTCTGCCTCTCTCTTTCCCCATCTGTCTGTCTGCCTCTCTCTTTCCCCGTCTGTCTGTCTGCCTCTCTCTCTTTCCCCGTCTGTCTGTCTGTCTGTCTGTCTGTCTCTCTCTCTTTCCCCGTCTGTCTGTCTGTCTCTCTCTCTCTCCCGTCTGTCTGGCTCTCTCCCTTTCCCCGTCTGTCTGTCTGCCTCTCTCTTTCCCCGTCATTCTGTCTGCCTCTCTGTTTCCCCGTCTGTCTGTCTAGCTCTCTCTCTCTCCCTGTCTGTCTGTCTCTCTCTCTCTCTCTCTTTCCCCGTCTGTCTGTCTGCCTCTCTCTTTCCCCGTCCATCTGTCTGTCTCTCTCTCTCCCGTCTGTCTGTCTCTCTCCCTTTCCCCGTCTGTCTGTCTGCCTCTCTCTTTCCCCGTCTGTCTGTCTGCCTCTCTCTTTCCCCGTCTGTCTGTCTGCCTCTCTCTTTCCCCGTCTGTCTGTCTGCCTCTGTCTCTTTCCCCGTCTGTCTGTCTGTCTGTCTCTCTCTCTCTCTCTTTCCCCGTCTGTCTGTCTGTCTCTCTCTCTCCCCTCTGTCTGTCTCTCTCCCTTTCCCCGTCTGTCTGTCTGCCTCTCTCTTTCCCCGTCTGTCTGTCTGCCTCTCTCTTTCCCCGTCTGTCTGTCTGCCTCTCTCTTTCCCCAACTGTCTGTCTGCCTCTCTGTTTCCCCGTCTGTCTGTCTGCCTCTCTCTTTCCCCGTCTGTCTGTCTGTCTCTGTCTCTTTCCCCGTCTGTCTGTCTGTCTCTCTCTCTCTCTTTCCCCGTCTGTCTGTCTCTCTCTCTCTATCTCCCATCTGTCTGTCTCTCTCCCTTTACCCGTCTGTCTGTCTGCTTCTCTCTTTCCCCGTCTGTCTGTCTGCCTCTCTCTTTCCCCGTCTGTCTGTCTGCCTCTCTCTCTTTCCCCGTCTGTCTGTCTGCCTCTCTCTCTCCCTCCCCCGTCAGTCTGTCTCTCACTCTCTCCCCTGTCTGTCTGTCTGTCTGTCTCTCTCTCTCTCCCATCTGTCTGTCTCCCCGTCTGTCTGTCTCTCTCCCTCCCCCCCCCCCGTCTGTCTGTCTCTTTATCTCACCCTCTTCTGTCTGTCTCTCTCTGTCCCCGTCTGTATCTCTCTCTCTCTCTCGCCATCTGTCTGTCTGTCTGTCTCTCTCTCTCTCCCCGTCCATCAGTCTCTCTCTCTCTCTCCCCGTCTGTCTGTCTGTCTCTCTCTCTTTCTGTCTTTTTCACTCTCTCTCTCTGTCTCTCTCCCTCTCTCTCCCCGTCTGTCTAACTCTCTCTCTCTCTCTCCCCTACCGTCTTTCTCTCTCCCTCCCCCCGTCTGTCTCTCTCTCTCCCTCCCCCCGTCTGTCTCTCTCTCTCCCTCCCCCCATCTGTCTCTCTCTCTCCCCCCGTCTGTCTATCTCTCTCTCTCTTCCCCGTTTGTCCGTCTCTCTCTCTCACCCTCGTCTGTCTGTCTCTATCTCTGCCCCCGTCAGTCTCTCTCTCTGCCCCGTCAGTCTCTCTCTCTGCCCCGTCAGTCTCTCTCTCTGCCCCGTCAGTCTCTCTCTCTGCCCCGTCAGTCTCTCTCTCTGCCCCGTCAGTCTCTCTCTCTGCCCCGTCAGTCTCTCTCTCTGCCCCCGTCAGTCTCTCTCTCTGCCCCCGTCAGTCTCACTCTCCCCCCCGTCTGTCTCTCTATCTCTCCCTCCCCACGTCTGTCTGTCTCTCTCTCCCTCCCCGTCTGTCTCTCTCTCTCCTTCCCACTGTCTGTCTGTGTCTCTCTCTCCCTCCTCCTGTATGTCTCTCTCCCTCCATCTGTCTGTCTCTCACTCTCTCCCCTGTCTGTCTGTCTCTCTCTCTCTTCCGTCTGTCTGTCTCTCTCTTCCGTCTGTCTGTCTCTCTCTGTCTCCCCCATCTGTCTGTCTCGCTCTCTCTCCCCCATTTGTCTATCTCTCTCTCTCTTTCCCCGTCTGTCTGTCTGCCTCTCTCTTTCCCCGTCCATCTGTCTGTCTCTCTCTCTCACCCTTGTCTGTCTGCCTCTCTCTCTGCCCCCGTCAGTCTCTCTGTCTGCCCCCGTCAGTCTCTCTGTCTGCCCCCATCAGTCTCTCTCTCTGCCCCCGTCAGTCTCTCTCTCTGCCCCCGTCAGTCTCCCTCTCTGTCCCCGTCTGTCTCTCTATCTCTCCCTCCCCCCGTCTGTCTGTCTCTCTCTCTCCCTCCATCTATCTCTCTCTCTCCTTCCCCCCTGTCTGTATGTCTCTCTCTCTCCCTCCCCCTGTATGTCTCTCTCCCTCCATCTGTCTGTCTCTCACTCTCTCCCCTGTCTGTCTGTCCGTCTCTCTCTCCCGTCTGTCTGTCTCTCTCTGTCTCCCCCGTCTGTCTGTCTCGCTCTCTCTCTCCCCCATTTGTCTATCTCTCTCTCTCTCTCTCCCTGTCTGTCTGTCTCTCTCTCTCTCTCTCTTTCCCCGTCTGTCTGCCTCTCTCTTTCCCCGTCCATCTGTCTGTCTCTCTCTCTCCCGTCTGTCTGTCTCTCTCCCTTTCCCCGTCTGTCTGTCTGCCTCCCTCTTTCCCCGTCTGTCTGTCTGCCTCTCTCTTTCCCCGTCTGTCTGTCTGCCTCTCTCTCTTTCCCCGTCTGTGTGTCTGTCTCTCTCTCCCGTCTGTCTGTCTCTCTCCATTTCCCCGTCTGTCTGTCTGCCTCTCTCTTTCCCCATCTGTCTGTCTGCCTCTCTCTTTCCCCGTCCGTCTGTCTGCCTCTCTCTTTCCCCGTCTGTCTGTCTGCCTCTCTCTTTCCCCATCTGTCTGTCTGCCTCTCTCTTTCCCCGTCTGTCTGTCTGCCTCTCTCTCTTTCCCCGTCTGTCTGTCTGTCTGTCTCTCTCTCTTTCCCCGTCTGTCTGTCTGTCTCTCTCTCTCTCCCGTCTGTCTGGCTCTCTCCCTTTCCCCGTCTGTCTGTCTGCCTCTCTCTTTCCCCGTCATTCTGTCTGCCTCTCTGTTTCCCCGTCTGTCTGTCTAGCTCTCTCTCTCCCTGTCTGTCTGTCTCTCTCTCTCTCTCTCTCTTTCCCCGTCTGTCTGTCTGCCTCTCTCTTTCCCCGTCCATCTGTCTGTCTCTCTCTCTCCCGTCTGTCTGTCTCTCTCCCTTTCCCCGTCTGTCTGTCTGCCTCTCTCTTTCCCCGTCTGTCTGTCTGCCTCTCTCTTTCCCCGTCTGTCTGTCTGCCTCTCTCTTTCCCCATCTGTCTGTCTGCCTCTCTGTTTCCCCGTCTGTCTGTCTGCCTCTCTCTTTCCCCGTCTGTCTGTCTGTCTCTGTCTCTTTCCCCGTCTGTCTGTCTGTCTCTCTCTCTCTCTTTCCCCGTCTGTCTGTCTCTCTCTCTCTATCTCCCATCTGTCTGTCTCTCTCCCTTTACCCGTCTGTCTGTCTGCTTCTCTCTTTCCCCGTCTGTCTGTCTGCCTCTCTCTTTTCCCGTCTGTCTGTCTGCCTCTCTCTCTTTCCCCGTCTGTCTGTCTGCCTCTCTCTCTCTCTCCCCCGTCAGTCTGTCTCTCACTCTCTCCCCTGTCTGTCTGTCTGTCTGTCTCTCTCTCTCTCTCTCCCGTCTGTCTGTCTCCCCGTCTGTCTGTCTCTCTCCCTCCCCTCCCCCGTCTGTCTGTCTCTTTCTCTCACCCTCTTCTGTCTGTCTGTCTCTCTCTGTCCCCGTCTGCCTCTCTCTCTCTCTCTCTCGCCATCTGTCTGTCTGTCTGTCTGTCTCTCTCTCTCTCTCTCCCCGTCCATCAGTCTCTCTCTCTCTCTCCCCGTCTGTCTGTCTGTCTCTCTCTCTCTCCACATCTGTCTGTCTCTCTCTCTTTCTCTCTTTTTCTCTCTCTCTCTCTGTCTCTCTCCCTCTCTCTCCCCGTCTGTCTAACTCTCTCTCTCTCTCTCTCCTACCGTCTGTCTCTCTCCCTCCTCCCGTCTGTCTCTCTCTCTCTCTGCCCCCGTCTGTCTCTCTCTCTCCCTCCCCCCGTCTGTCTCTCTCTCTCCCTCCCCCCATCTGTCTCTCTCTCTCCCCCCATCTGTCTATCTCTCTCTCTCTTCCCCGTTTGTCTGTCTCTCTCTCTCACCCTCGTCTGTCTGTCTCTATCTCTGCCCCCGTCAGTCTCTCTCTCTGCCCCCGTCAGTCTCTCTCTCTGCCCCCGTCAGTCTCACTCTCCCCCCGTCTGTCTCTCTATCTCTCCCTCCCCACGTCTGTCTGTCTCTCTCTCCCTCCCCGTCTGTCTCTCTCTCTCCTTCCCACTGTCTGTCTGTGTCTCTCTCTCCCTCCTCCTGTATGTCTCTCTCCCTCCATCTGTCTGTCTCTCACTCTCTCCCCTGTCTGTCTGTCTCTCTCTCTCTTCCGTCTGTCTGTCTCTCTCTTCCGTCTGTCTGTCTCTCTCTGTCTCCCCCATCTGTCTGTCTCGCTCTCTCTCCCCCATTTGTCTATCTCTCTCTCTCTTTCCCCGTCTGTCTGTCTGCCTCTCTCTTTCCCCGTCCATCTGTCTGTCTCTCTCTCTCACCCTTGTCTGTCTGCCTCTCTCTCTGCCCCCGTCAGTCTCTCTGTCTGCCCCCGTCAGTCTCTCTGTCTGCCCCCATCAGTCTCTCTCTCTGCCCCCGTCAGTCTCTCTCTCTGCCCCCGTCAGTCTCCCTCTCTGTCCCCGTCTGTCTCTCTATCTCTCCCTCCCCCCGTCTGTCTGTCTCTCTCTCTCCCTCCATCTATCTCTCTCTCTCCTTCCCCCCTGTCTGTATGTCTCTCTCTCTCTCTCCCCCTGTATGTCTCTCTCCCTCCATCTGTCTGTCTCTCACTCTCTCCCCTGTCTGTCTGTCCGTCTCTCTCTCCCGTCTGTCTGTCTCTCTCTGTCTCCCCCGTCTGTCTGTCTCGCTCTCTCTCTCCCCCATTTGTCTATCTCTCTCTCTCTCTCTCTCCCTGTCTGTCTGTCTCTCTCTCTCTCTCTCTTTCCCCGTCTGTCTGTCTGCCTCTCTCTTTCCCCGTCCATCTGTCTGTCTCTCTCTCTCCCGTCTGTCTGTCTCTCTCCCTTTCCCCGTCTGTCTGTCTGCCTCTCTCTTTCCCCGTCTGTCTGTCTGCCTCTCTCTTTCCCCGTCTGTCTGTCTGCCTCTCTCTCTTTCCCCGTCTGTCTGTCTGTCTCTCTCTCCCGTCTGTCTGTCTCTCTCCATTTCCCCGTCTGTCTGTCTGCCTCTCTCTTTCCCCATCTGTCTGTCTGCCTCTCTCTTTCCCCGTCCGTCTGTCTGCCTCTCTCTTTCCCCGTCTGTCTGTCTGCCTCTCTCTTTCCCCATCTGTCTGTCTGCCTCTCTCTTTCCCCGTCTGTCTGTCTGCCTCTCTCTCTTTCCCCGTCTGTCTGTCTGTCTGTCTGTCTGTCTCTCTCTCTTTCCCCGTCTGTCTGTCTGTCTCTCTCTCTCTCCCGTCTGTCTGGCTCTCTCCCTTTCCCCGTCTGTCTGTCTGCCTCTCTCTTTCCCCGTCATTCTGTCTGCCTCTCTGTTTCCCCGTCTGTCTGTCTAGCTCTCTCTCTCTCCCTGTCTGTCTGTCTCTCTCTCTCTCTCTCTTTCCCCGTCTGTCTGTCTGCCTCTCTCTTTCCCCGTCCATCTGTCTGTCTCTCTCTCTCCCGTCTGTCTGTCTCTCTCCCTTTCCCCGTCTGTCTGTCTGCCTCTCTCTTTCCCCGTCTGTCTGTCTGCCTCTCTCTTTCCCCGTCTGTCTGTCTGCCTCTCTCTTTCCCCGTCTGTCTGTCTGCCTCTGTCTCTTTCCCCGTCTGTCTGTCTGTCTGTCTCTCTCTCTCTCTCTTTCCCCGTCTGTCTGTCTGTCTCTCTCTCTCCCCTCTGTCTGTCTCTCTCCCTTTCCCCGTCTGTCTGTCTGCCTCTCTCTTTCCCCGTCTGTCTGTCTGCCTCTCTCTTTCCCCGTCTGTCTGTCTGCCTCTCTCTTTCCCCAACTGTCTGTCTGCCTCTCTGTTTCCCCGTCTGTCTGTCTGCCTCTCTCTTTCCCCGTCTGTCTGTCTGTCTCTGTCTCTTTCCCCGTCTGTCTGTCTGTCTCTCTCTCTCTCTTTCCCCGTCTGTCTGTCTCTCTCTCTCTATCTCCCATCTGTCTGTCTCTCTCCCTTTACCCGTCTGTCTGTCTGCTTCTCTCTTTCCCCGTCTGTCTGTCTGCCTCTCTCTTTCCCCGTCTGTCTGTCTGCCTCTCTCTCTTTCCCCGTCTGTCTGTCTGCCTCTCTCTCTCCCTCCCCCGTCAGTCTGTCTCTCACTCTCTCCCCTGTCTGTCTGTCTGTCTGTCTCTCTCTCTCTCCCATCTGTCTGTCTCCCCGTCTGTCTGTCTCTCTCCCTCCCCCCCCCCCCGTCTGTCTGTCTCTTTATCTCACCCTCTTCTGTCTGTCTCTCTCTGTCCCCGTCTGTATCTCTCTCTCTCTCTCGCCATCTGTCTGTCTGTCTGTCTCTCTCTCTCTCCCCGTCCATCAGTCTCTCTCTCTCTCTCCCCGTCTGTCTGTCTGTCTCTCTCTCTTTCTGTCTTTTTCACTCTCTCTCTCTGTCTCTCTCCCTCTCTCTCCCCGTCTGTCTAACTCTCTCTCTCTCTCTCCCCTACCGTCTTTCTCTCTCCCTCCCCCCGTCTGTCTCTCTCTCTCCCTCCCCCCGTCTGTCTCTCTCTCTCCCTCCCCCCATCTGTCTCTCTCTCTCCCCCCGTCTGTCTATCTCTCTCTCTCTTCCCCGTTTGTCCGTCTCTCTCTCTCACCCTCGTCTGTCTGTCTCTATCTCTGCCCCCGTCAGTCTCTCTCTCTGCCCCGTCAGTCTCTCTCTCTGCCCCGTCAGTCTCTCTCTCTGCCCCGTCAGTCTCTCTCTCTGCCCCGTCAGTCTCTCTCTCTGCCCCGTCAGTCTCTCTCTCTGCCCCGTCAGTCTCTCTCTCTGCCCCGTCAGTCTCTCTCTCTGCCCCCGTCAGTCTCTCTCTCTGCCCCCGTCAGTCTCACTCTCCCCCCGTCTGTCTCTCTATCTCTCCCTCCCCACGTCTGTCTGTCTCTCTCTCCCTCCCCGTCTGTCTCTCTCTCTCCTTCCCACTGTCTGTCTGTGTCTCTCTCTCCCTCCTCCTGTATGTCTCTCTCCCTCCATCTGTCTGTCTCTCACTCTCTCCCCTGTCTGTCTGTCTCTCTCTCTCTTCCGTCTGTCTGTCTCTCTCTTCCGTCTGTCTGTCTCTCTCTGTCTCCCCCATCTGTCTGTCTCGCTCTCTCTCCCCCATTTGTCTATCTCTCTCTCTCTTTCCCCGTCTGTCTGTCTGCCTCTCTCTTTCCCCGTCCATCTGTCTGTCTCTCTCTCTCACCCTTGTCTGTCTGCCTCTCTCTCTGCCCCCGTCAGTCTCTCTGTCTGCCCCCGTCAGTCTCTCTGTCTGCCCCCATCAGTCTCTCTCTCTGCCCCCGTCAGTCTCTCTCTCTGCCCCCGTCAGTCTCCCTCTCTGTCCCCGTCTGTCTCTCTATCTCTCCCTCCCCCCGTCTGTCTGTCTCTCTCTCTCCCTCCATCTATCTCTCTCTCTCCTTCCCCCCTGTCTGTATGTCTCTCTCTCTCCCTCCCCCTGTATGTCTCTCTCCCTCCATCTGTCTGTCTCTCACTCTCTCCCCTGTCTGTCTGTCCGTCTCTCTCTCCCGTCTGTCTGTCTCTCTCTGTCTCCCCCGTCTGTCTGTCTCGCTCTCTCTCTCCCCCATTTGTCTATCTCTCTCTCTCTCTCTCCCTGTCTGTCTGTCTCTCTCTCTCTCTCTCTTTCCCCGTCTGTCTGCCTCTCTCTTTCCCCGTCCATCTGTCTGTCTCTCTCTCTCCCGTCTGTCTGTCTCTCTCCCTTTCCCCGTCTGTCTGTCTGCCTCCCTCTTTCCCCGTCTGTCTGTCTGCCTCTCTCTTTCCCCGTCTGTCTGTCTGCCTCTCTCTCTTTCCCCGTCTGTGTGTCTGTCTCTCTCTCCCGTCTGTCTGTCTCTCTCCATTTCCCCGTCTGTCTGTCTGCCTCTCTCTTTCCCCATCTGTCTGTCTGCCTCTCTCTTTCCCCGTCCGTCTGTCTGCCTCTCTCTTTCCCCGTCTGTCTGTCTGCCTCTCTCTTTCCCCATCTGTCTGTCTGCCTCTCTCTTTCCCCGTCTGTCTGTCTGCCTCTCTCTCTTTCCCCGTCTGTCTGTCTGTCTGTCTCTCTCTCTTTCCCCGTCTGTCTGTCTGTCTCTCTCTCTCTCCCGTCTGTCTGGCTCTCTCCCTTTCCCCGTCTGTCTGTCTGCCTCTCTCTTTCCCCGTCATTCTGTCTGCCTCTCTGTTTCCCCGTCTGTCTGTCTAGCTCTCTCTCTCCCTGTCTGTCTGTCTCTCTCTCTCTCTCTTTCCCCGTCTGTCTGTCTGCCTCTCTCTTTCCCCGTCCATCTGTCTGTCTCTCTCTCTCCCGTCTGTCTGTCTCTCTCCCTTTCCCCGTCTGTCTGTCTGCCTCTCTCTTTCCCCGTCTGTCTGTCTGCCTCTCTCTTTCCCCGTCTGTCTGTCTGCCTCTCTCTTTCCCCATCTGTCTGTCTGCCTCTCTGTTTCCCCGTCTGTCTGTCTGCCTCTCTCTTTCCCCGTCTGTCTGTCTGTCTCTGTCTCTTTCCCCGTCTGTCTGTCTGTCTCTCTCTCTCTCTTTCCCCGTCTGTCTGTCTCTCTCTCTCTATCTCCCATCTGTCTGTCTCTCTCCCTTTACCCGTCTGTCTGTCTGCTTCTCTCTTTCCCCGTCTGTCTGTCTGCCTCTCTCTTTTCCCGTCTGTCTGTCTGCCTCTCTCTCTTTCCCCGTCTGTCTGTCTGCCTCTCTCTCTCTCTCCCTCCCCCGTCAGTCTGTCTCTCACTCTCTCCCCTGTCTGTCTGTCTGTCTGTCTCTCTCTCTCTCTCTCCCGTCTGTCTGTCTCCCCGTCTGTCTGTCTCTCTCCCTCCCCTCCCCCGTCTGTCTGTCTCTTTCTCTCACCCTCTTCTGTCTGTCTGTCTCTCTCTGTCCCCGTCTGCCTCTCTCTCTCTCTCTCTCGCCATCTGTCTGTCTGTCTGTCTGTCTCTCTCTCTCTCTCTCCCCGTCCATCAGTCTCTCTCTCTCTCTCCCCGTCTGTCTGTCTGTCTCTCTCTCTCTCCGCATCTGTCTGTCTCTCTCTCTTTCTCTCTTTTTCTCTCTCTCTCTCTGTCTCTCTCCCTCTCTCTCCCCGTCTGTCTAACTCTCTCTCTCTCTCTCCTACCGTCTGTCTCTCTCCCTCCTCCCGTCTGTCTCTCTCTCTCTCTGCCCCCGTCTGTCTCTCTCTCTCCCTCCCCCCGTCTGTCTCTCTCTCTCCCTCCCCCCATCTGTCTCTCTCTCTCCCCCCATCTGTCTATCTCTCTCTCTCTTCCCCGTTTGTCTGTCTCTCTCTCTCACCCTCGTCTGTCTGTCTCTATCTCTGCCCCCGTCAGTCTCTCTCTCTGCCCCCGTCAGTCTCTCTCTCTGCCCCCGTCAGTCTCACTCTCCCCCCGTCTGTCTCTCTATCTCTCCCTCCCCACGTCTGTCTGTCTCTCTCTCCCTCCCCGTCTGTCTGTCTGTCTCTCTCTCCCGTCTCTGTCTCTCTCCCTTTCCCCGTCTGTCTGTCTGCCTCTCTCTTTCCCCGTCTGTCTGCCTCTCTCTTTCCCCGTCTGTCTGTCTGCCTCTCTCTTTCCCCGTCTGTCTGTCTGCCTCTGTCTCTTTCCCCGTCTGTCTGTCTGTCTGTCTCTCTCTCTCTCTCTTTCATCGTCTGTCTGTCTGTCTCTCTCTCTCCCGTCTGTCTGTCTCTCTCCCTTTCCCCGTCTGTCTGTCTGCCTCTCTCTTTCCCCGTCTGTCTGTCTGCCTCTCTCTTTCCCCGTCTGTCTGTCTGCCTCTCTCTTTCCCCGTCTGTCTGTCTGCCTCTCTCTTTCCCCATCTGTCTGTCTGCCTCTCTGTTTCCCCGTCTGTCTGTCTGCCTCTCTCTTTCCCCATCTGTCTGTCTGTCTCTGTCTCTTTCCCCGTCTGTCTGTCTGTCTCTCTCTCTCTCTCTTTCCCCGTCTGTCTGTCTGTCTCTCTCTCTCTCCCGTCTGTCTGTCTCTCTCCCTTTCCCCGTCTGTCTGTCTGCCTCTCTGTTTCCCCGTCATTCTGTCTGCCTCTCTGTTTCCCCGTCTTTCTGTCTGCCTCTCTCTTTCCCCGTCTGTCTGTCTCTCTCTCTATCTCCCATCTGTCTGTCTCTCTCCCTTTACCCGTCTGTCTGTCTGCCTCTCTCTTTCCCCGTCTGTCTGTCTGCCTCTCTCTTTCCCCGTCTGTCTGTCTGCCTCTCTCTCTCCCATCTGTCTGTCTCCCCGTCTGTCTGTCTCTCTCCCTCCCCCCCCCGTCTGTCTGTCTCTTTATCTCACCCTCTTCTGTCTGTCTCTCTCTGTCCCCGTCTGTCTCTCTCTCTCTCTCTCGCCATCTGTCTGTCTGTCTGTCTCTCTCTCTCTCCCCGTCCATCAGTCTCTCTCTCTCTCTCCCCGTCTGTCTGTCTGTCTCTCTCTCTTTCTCTCTTTTTCACTCTCTCTCTCTGTCTCTCTCCCCTCTCTCTCCCCGTCTGTCTAACTCTCTCTCTCTCTCTCCCCTACCGTCTTTCTCTCTCCCTCCCCCCGTCTGTCTCTCTCTCTCCCTCCCCCCGTCTGTCTCTCTCTCTCCCTCCCCCCATCTGTCTCTCTCTCTCCCCCCGTCTGTCTATCTCTCTCTCTCTTCCCCGTTTGTCTGTCTCTCTCTCTCACCCTCGTCTGTCTGTCTCTATCTCTGCCCCCGTCAGTCTCTCTCTCTGCCCCGTCAGTCTCTCTCTCTGCCCCGTCAGTCTCTCTCTCTGCCCCGTCAGTCTCTCTCTCTGCCCCGTCAGTCTCTCTCTTTGCCCCGTCAGTCTCTCTCTCTGCCCCGTCAGTCTCTCTCTCTGCCCCGTCAGTCTCTCTCTCTGCCCCCGTCAGTCTCTCTCTCTGCCCCCGTCAGTCTCTCTCTCTGCCCCCGTCAGTCTCTCTCTCTGCCCCCGTCAGTATCTCTCTCTGCCCCCGTCAGTCTCACTCTCCCCCCGTCTGTCTCTCTATCTCTCCCTCCCCACGTCTGTCTGTCTCTCTCTCCCTCCCCGTCTGTCTATCTCTCTCCTTCCCCCCTGTCTGTCTCTCTCTCTCCCTCCCCCTGTATGTCTCTCTCCCCTGTCTGTCTGTCTCTCTCTCTCTTCCGTCTGTCTGTCTCTCTCTGTCTCCCCCATCTGTCTGTCTAGCTCTCTCTCCCCCATTTGTCTATCTCTCTCTCTCTCTCCCTGTCTGTCTGTCTCTCTCTCTCTCTCTCTTTCCCCGTCTGTCTGTCTGCCTCTCTCTTTCCCCGTCCATCTGTCTGTCTCTCTCTCTCCCGTCTGTCTGTCTCTCTCCCTTTCCCCATCTGTCTGTCTGCCTCTCTCTTTCCCCGTCTTTCTGTCTGCCTCTCTCTTTCCCCGTCTGTCTGTCTGCCTCTCTCTTTCCCCGTCTGTCTGTCTGCCTCTCTCTCTTTCCCCGTCTGTCTGTCTGTCTCTCTCTCCCGTCTGTCTGTCTCTCTCCCTTTCCCCATCTGTCTGTCTGCCTCTCTCTTTCCCCGTCTGTCTGTCTGCCTCTCTCTTTCCCCGTCTGTCTGTCTGCCTCTCTCTCTTTCTCTCTTTCCCCGTCTGTCTGTCTGCCTCTCTCTTTCCCCGTCTGTCTGTCTGTCTGTCTCTCTCTCCCGTCTGTCTGTCTCTCTCCCTTTCCCCGTCTGTCTGTCTGCCTCTCTCTTTCCCCGTCTGTCTGTCTGCCTCTCTCTTTCCCCCGTCTGTCTGTCTGCCTCTCTCTTTTTCCCCGTCTGTCTGTCTGCCTCTCTCTCTCTCTCTCCCTCCCCCGTCAGTCTGTGTCTCACTCCCTCCCCTGTCTGTCTGTCTGTCTGTCTCTCTCTCTCTCCCCGTCTGTCTGTCTCCCCGTCTGTCTGTCTCTCTCCCTCCCCCCCCATCTGTCTGTCTCTTACTCTCACCCTCTTCTGTCTGTCTGTCTCTCTCTGTCCCCGTTTGTCTCTCTCTCTCTCTCTAGCCATCTGTCTGTCTGTCTGTCTGTCTCTCTCTCTCTCTCTCCACGTCCATCAGTCTCTCTCTCTCTCTCTCTCCCCGTCTCTGTCTGTGTCTGTCTCTCTCTCTCGCTCTCTCTCTCTCTCCACATCTGTCTGTCTCTCTCTCTCTCTCTTTTTCTCTCTCTCTCTGTCTCTCTCCCTCTCTCTCCCCGTCTATCTAACTCTCTCTCTCTCTCTCTCTCCTACCGTCTGTCTCTCTCCCTCCCCCCGTCTGTCTCTCTCTCTCCCTCCCCCCGTCTGTCTCTCTCTCTCCCTCCCCCCGTCTGTCTCTCTCTCTCCCTCCCCCCATCTGTCTCTCTCTCTCCCCCCGTCTGTCTATCTCTCTCTCTCTCCCCCCTTTGTCTCTCTCTCTCTCTCACCCTCGTCTGTCTGTCTCTATCTCTGCCCCCGTCATTCTCTCTGTCTGCCCCCGTCATTCTCTCTGTCTGCCCCCGTCAGTCTCTCTGTCTGCCCCCGTCAGTCTCTCTGTCTGCCCCCGTCAGTCTCTCTGTCCCCGTCACTCTCTCTGTCTGCCCCCGTCACTCTCTCTGTCTGCCCCCGTCACTCTCTCTGTCTGCCCCCGTCACTCTCTCTGTCTGCCCCGTCAGTCTCTCTGTCTGCCCCCGTCAGTCTCTCTGTCTGCCCCCGTCAGTCTCTCCGTCTGCCCCCGTCAGTCTCTCCGTCTGCCCCCGTCAGTCTCTCCCTCTGCCCCCGTCAGTCTCTCTCTCTGCCCCCGTCAGTCTCTCTCTCTGCTCCCGTCAGTCTCTCTCTCTGCCCCCGTCAGTCTCTCTCTCTGCCCCCGTCAGTCTCTCTCTCTGCCCCCGTCAGTCTCTCTCTCTGCCCCCGTCAGTCTCTCTCTCTGCCCCCGTCAGTCTCTCTCTCTGCCCCCGTCAGTCTCTCTCTCTGCCCCCGTCAGTCTCTCTCTCTGCCCCCGTCCGTCTCCCTCTCTCCCCCCGTCTGTCTCTCTCTCTCCCTCCCCCTATCTGTCTCTCTCTCTCCCCCTCTCCCTGTCTGTCTGTCTCTCTCTCTCTCTCCCGTCTGTCTGTCTCTCTTTGTCTCCCCCATCTGTCTGTGTCTCTCTCTTTCTCTCTTTTTTTCTCTCTCTCTCTGTCTCTCTCTCTCTCTCTCTCCCCATCTGTCTCTCTCTCTCTCTCTCTCTCCTACCGTCTGTCTCTCTCCCTCCCCCGTCTGTCCCTCTCTCTCCCTCCCCCCATCTGTCTCTCTCTCTCCCCCCGTCTGTCTGTCTCTCTCTCTCTCCCCCGTTTGTCTGTCTCTCTCTCCCTCCCCGTCTGTCTCTCTCTCTCCTTCCCCCCTGTCTGTCTGTCTCTCTCTCTCCCTCCCCCTGTATGTCTCTCTCCCTCTGCCTCTCCCCTGTCTGTCTGTCTGTCTGTCTCTCTCTCCCGTCTGTCTGTCTGTCTCTCTCTCTCCCGTCTGTCTGTCTCTCTCTGTCTCCCCCGTCTGTCTGTCTCGCTCTCTCTCTCCCCCATTTGTCTATCTCTCTCTCTCTCTCTCCCTCTCCCTGTCTGTCTGTCTCACTCTCTCTCTCTCTTTCCCCATCTGTCTGTCTGCCTCTCTCTTTCCCCGTCTGTCTGTCTGTCTGTCTCTCTCCCTTTCCCCGTCTGTCTGTCTCTCTCCCTTTCCCCGTCTGTCTGTCTGCCTCTCTATTTCCCCATCTGTCTGTCTGCCTCTCTCTTTCCCCGTCTGTCTGTCTGCCTCTCTCTCTTTCCCCGTCTGTCTGTCTGCCTCTCTCTTTCCCCATCTGTCTGTCTGCCTCTCTCTTTCCCCGTCTGTCTGTTTGTCTCTCTCTCTTTCCCCGTATGTCTGTCTGTCTGTCTCTCTCTCTCTCTTTCCCCGTCTGTCTGTCTCTCTCTCTCTCTCCCGTCTGTCTGTCTCTCTCCCTTTCCCCGTCTGTCTGTCTGCCTCTCTCTTTCCCCATCTGTCTGTCTGCCTCTCTCTTTCCCCGTCTCTCTGTCTGCCTCTCTCTTTCCCCGTCTATCTGCCTCTCTCTTTCCCCATCTGTCTGTCTGCCTCTCTCTTTCCCCGTCTGTCTGTTTGTCTCTCTCTCTTTCCCCGTATGTCTGTCTGTCTGTCTCTCTCTCTCTCTTTCCCCGTCTGTCTGTCTCTCTCTCTCCCGTCTGTCTGTCTCTCTCCCCTTTCCCCGTCTGTCTGTCTGCCTCTCTCTTTCCCCGTCATTCTGTCTGCCTCTCTCTTTCCCCGTCTGTCTGTCTGCCTCTCTCTTTCCCCGTCTGTCTGTCTGCCTCTCTCTCTTTCCCCGTCTGTCTGTCTGTCTCTCTCTCCCGTCTGTCTGTCTCTCTCCCTTTCCCCATCTGTCTGTCTGCCTCTCTCTTTCCCCATCTGTCTGTCTGCCTCTCACTTTCCCCGTCTGTCTGTCTGCCTCTCTCTTTCCCCGTCTATCTGCCTCTCTCTTTCCCCCATCTGTCTGTCTGCCTCTCTCTTTCCCCGTCTGTCTGTCTGCCTCTCTCTCTTTCCTTTCTGTTTGTCTGTCTGTCTCTCTCTCTCTCTTTCCCCGTCTGTCTGTCTGTCTCTCTCTCTCTCCCGTCTGTCTGTCTCTCTCCCTTTCCCCATCTGTCTGTCTGCCTCTCTCTTTCCCCGTCTGTCTGTCTGCCTCTCTCTTTCCCCGTCTGTCTGTCTGTCTCTCTCTCTTTCCCCGTATGTCTGTCTGTCTGTCTCTCTCTCTCTCTTTCCCCATCTGTCTGTCTCTCTCTCTCTCCCGTCTGTCTGTCTCTCTCCCTTTCCCCGTCTGTCTGTCTGCCTCTCTCTTTCCCCGTCATTCTGTCTGCCTCTCTGTTTCCCCGTCTGTCTGTCTGCCTCTCTCTTTCCCCGTCTGTCTGTCTGCCTCTCTCTCTTTCCCCGTCTGTCTGTCTGTCTCCCTCTCTTTCTCTCTTTCCCCGTCTGTCTGTCTGCCTCTCTCTTTCCCCGTCTTTCTGTCTGTCTCTCTCTTTCCCCGTCTGTCTGTCTGCCTCTCTCTTTCCCCGTCTGTCTGTCTGCCTCTCTCTCTTTCCCCGTCTGTCTGTCTGCCTCTCTCTCTCTCTCCCTCCCCCGTCAGTCTGTCTCTCTCTATCTCCCCTGCCTGTCTGTCTGTCTGTCTCTCTCTCTCTCCCGTCTGTCTGTCTCCCCGTCTGTCTGTCGCTCTCCCTCCCCCCGTCTGTCTGTCTCTTTCTCTCACCCTCTTCTGTCTGTCTGTCTCTCTCTGTCCCCGTCTGTCTCTCTCTCTCTCTCTCGCCATCTTTCTGTCTGTCTGTCTGTCTCTCTCTCTCTCTCTCCCCGTCCATCAGTCTCTCTCTCTCTCTCCCTATCTGTCTGTCTGTCTCTCTCTCTCTCCACATCTGTCTGTCTCTCTCTCTTTCTCTCTTTTTCTCTCTCTCTCTCTGTCTCTCTCCCTCTCTCTCCCCGTCCGTCTAACTCTCTCTCTCTCTCTCCTACCGTCTGTCTCTCTCTCTCCCTCCCCCCGTCTGTCTCTCTCTCTCCCTCCCCCCGTCTGTCTCTCTCTCTCCCTCCCCCCATCTGTCTCTCTCTCCCCCCGTCTGTCTATCTCTCTCTCTCTTCCCCGTTTGTCTGTCTCTCTCTCTCACCCTCGTCTGTCTGTCTCTCTCTCTGCCCCCGTCAGTCTCTCTGCCCCCGTCAGTCTCTCTCTCTGCCCCCGTCAGTCTCTCTCTCTGCCCCCGTCAGTCTCTCTCTCTGCCCCCGTCAGTCTCTCTCTCTGCCCCCGTCAGTCTCTCTCTCTGCCCCCGTCAGTCTCTCTCTCTGCCCCCGTCAGTCTCTCTCTCTGCCCCCGTCAGTCTCTCTCTCTGCCCCCGTCAGTCTCTCTCTCTGCCCCCGTCAGTCTCTCTCTCTGCCCCCGTCAGTCTCTCTCTCTGCCCCCGTCTGTCTCTCTATCTCTCCCTCCCCGTCTGTCTCTCTATCTCTCCCTCCCCGTCTGTCTCTCTATCTCTCCCTCCCCGTCTGTCTCTCTATCTCTCCCTCCCCGTCTGTCTCTCTCTCTCCTTCCCCCCTGTCTGTCTGTCTCTCTCTCTCGCTCCCCCTGTATGTCCCTCTCCCTCCATCTGTCTGTCTCTCACTCTCTCCCCTGTCTGTCTGTCTCTCTCTCTCCCGTCTGTCTGTCTCTCTCTGTCTCCCCCGTCTGTCTGTCTCGCTCTCTCTCTCCCCCATTTGTCTATCTCTCTCACTCTCTCCCTGTCTGTCTGTCTGTCTCTCTCTCTCTCTTTCCCCGTCTGTCTGTCTGCCTCTCTCTTTCCCCATCCGTCTGTCTGTCTCTCTCTGTCTCCCGTCTGTCTGTCTCCCTCCCTTTCCCCGTCTGTCTGTCTGCCTCTCTCTTTTCCCGTCTGTCTGTCTGCCTCTCTCTCTTTCCCCGTCTGTCTGTCTGCCTCTCTCTCTTTCCCCGTCTGTCTGTCTGCCTCTCTCTCTCTCTCCCTCCCCCGTCAGTCTGTCTCTCACTCTCTCCCCTGTCTGTCTGTCTGTCTCTCTCTCTCTCCCGTCTGTCTGTCTCCCCGTCTGTCTGTCTCTCTCCCTCCCCCCCCCCCGTCTGTCTGTCTCTTTCTCTCACCCTCTTCTGTCTGTCTGTCTCTCTCTGTCCCCGTCTGCCTCTCCCTCTCTCCCTCCCCCGTCAGTCTGTCTCTCACTCTCTCCCCTGTCTGTCTGTCTGTCTGTCTCTCTCTCTCTCCCGTCTGTCTGTCTGCCCGTCTGTCTGTCTCTCTCCCTCCCACCCCCGTCTGTCTGTCTCTTTCTCTCACCCTCTTCTGTCTGTCTGTCTCTCTCTGTCCCCGTCTGTCTCTCTCTCTCTCTCTCACCATCTGTCTGTCTGTCTGTCTGTCTCTCTCTCTCTCTCTCCCCGTCCATCAGTCTCTCTCTCTCTCTCCCCGTCTGTCTGTCTGTCTCTCTCTCTCTCCACATCTGTCTGTCTCTCTCTCTTTCTCTCTTTTTCTCTCTCTCTCTCTGTCTCTCTCCCTCTCTCTCCCCGTCTGTCTAACTCTCTCTCTCTCTCTCTCCTACCGTCTGTCTCTCTCCCTCCTCCCGTCTGTCTCTCTCTCTCTCTGCCCCCGTCTGTCTCTCTCTCTCCCCCCGTCTGTCTCTCTCTCTCTCCCTCCCCCCATCTGTCTCTCTCTCTCCCCCCATCTGTCTATCTCTCTCTCTCTTCCCCGTTTGTCTGTCTCTCTCTCTCACCCTCGTCTGTCTGTCTCTATCTCTGCCCCCGTCAGTCTCTCTCTCTGCCCCCGTCAGTCTCTCTCTCTGCCCCCGTCAGTCTCACTCTCCCCCCCGTCTGTCTCTCTATCTCTCCCTCCCCACGTCTGTCTGTCTCTCTCTCCCTCCCCGTCTGTCTCTCTCTCTCCTTCCCACTGTCTGTCTGTGTCTCTCTCTCCCTCCTCCTGTATGTCTCTCTCCCTCCATCTGTCTGTCTCTCACTCTCTCCCCTGTCTGTCTGTCTCTCTCTCTCTTCCGTCTGTCTGTCTCTCTCTGTCTCCCCCATCTGTCTGTCTCGCTCTCTCTCCCCCCATTTGTCTATCTCTCTCTCTCTTTCCCCGTCTGTCTGTCTGCCTCTCTCTTTCCCCGTCCATCTGTCTGTCTCTCTCTCTCACCCTCGTCTGTCTGCCTCTCTCTCTGCCCCCGTCAGTCTCTCTGTCTGCCCCCATCAGTCTCTCTCTCTGCCCCCGTCAGTCTCTCTCTCTGCCCCCGTCAGTCTCCCTCTCTGCCCCCGTCTGTCTCTCTATCTCTCCCTCCCCCCGTCTGTCTGTCTCTCTCTCTCCCTCCATCTATCTCTCTCTCTCCTTCCCCCCTGTCTGTATGTCTCTCTCTCTCCCTCCCCCTGTATGTCTCTCTCCCTCCATCTGTCTGTCTCTCACTCTCTCCCCTGTCTGTCTGTCCGTCTCTCTCTCCCGTCTGTCTGTCTCTCTCTGTCTCCCCCGTCTGTCTGTCTCGCTCTCTCTCTCCCCCATTTGTCTATCTCTCTCTCTCTCTCTCTCCCTGTCTGTCTGTCTCTCTCTCTCTCTCTTTCCCCGTCTGTCTGTCTGCCTCTCTCTTTCCCCGTCCATCTGTCTGTCTCTCTCTCTCCCGTCTGTCTGTCTCTCTCCCTTTCCCCGTCTGTCTGTCTGCCTCTCTCTTTCCCCGTCTGTCTGTCTGCCTCTCTCTTTCCCCGTCTGTCTGTCTGCCTCTCTCTCTTTCCCCGTCTGTCTGTCTGTCTCTCTCTCCCGTCTGTCTGTCTCTCTCCATTTCCCCGTCTGTCTGTCTGCCTCTCTCTTTCCCCGTCTGTCTGTCTGCCTCTCTCTTTCCCCGTCCGTCTGTCTGCCTCTCTCTTTCCCCGTCTGTCTGTCTGCCTCTCTCTTTCCCCATCTGTCTGTCTGCCTCTCTCTTTCCCCGTCTGTCTGTCTGCCTCTCTCTCTTTCCCCGTCTGTCTGTCTGTCTGTCTGTCTCTCTCTCTTTCCCCGTCTGTCTGTCTGTCTCTCTCTCTCTCCCGTCTGTCTGGCTCTCTCCCTTTCCCCGTCTGTCTGTCTGCCTCTCTCTTTCCCCGTCATTCTGTCTGCCTCTCTGTTTCCCCGTCTGTCTGTCTAGCTCTCTCTCTCTCCCTGTCTGTCTGTCTCTCTCTCTCTCTCTTTCCCCGTCTGTCTGTCTGCCTCTCTCTTTCCCCGTCCATCTGTCTGTCTCTCTCTCTCCCGTCTGTCTGTCTCTCTCCCTTTCCCCGTCTGTCTGTCTGCCTCTCTCTTTCCCCGTCTGTCTGTCTGCCTCTCTCTTTCCCCGTCTGTCTGTCTGCCTCTCTCTTTCCCCGTCTGTCTGTCTGCCTCTCTCTCTTTCCCCGTCTGTCTGTCTGTCTCTCTCTCCCGTCTCTGTCTTTCTCCCTTTCCCCATCTGTCTGTCTGCCTCTCTCTTTCCCCGTCTGTCTGTCTGCCTCTCTCTTTCCCCGTCTGTCTGTCTGCCTCTCTCTTTCCCCGTCTGTCTGTTTGCCTCTCTCTTTCCCCGTCTGTCTGTCTGCCTCTGTCTCTTTCCCCGTCTGTCTGTCTGTCTGTCTCTCTCTCTCTCTCTTTCCCCGTCTGTCTGTCTGTCTCTCTCCCGTCTGTCTGTCTCTCTCCCTTTCCCCATCTGTCTGTCTGCCTCTCTCTTTCCCCGTCTGTCTGTCTGCCTCTCTCTTTCCCCGTCTGTCTGTCTGCCTCTCTCTTTCCCCATCTGTCTGTCTGCCTCTCTCTTTCCCCATCTGTCTGTCTGCCTCTCTCTTTCCCCGTCTGTCTGTCTGCCTCTGTCTCTTTCCCCGTCTGTCTGTCTGTCTGTCTCTCTCTCTTTCCCTGTCTGTCTGTCTGTCTCTCTCTCTCTCCCGTCTGTCTGTCTCTCTCCCTTTCCCCGTCAGTCTGTCTGCCTCTCTGTTTCCCCGTCATTCTGTCTGCCTCTCTGTTTCCCCGTCTGTCTGTCTGCCTCTCTCTTTCCCCGTCTGTCTGTCTGTCTCTGTCTCTTTCCCCGTCTGTCTGTCTGTCTCTCTCTCTCTCTCTTTCCATGTCTGTCTGTCTGTCTCTCTCTCTCTCCCGTCTGTCTGTCTCTCTCCCTTTCCCCGTCTGTCTGTCTGCCTCTCTGTTTCCCCGTCATTCTGTCTGCCTCTCTCTTTCCCCGTCTGTCTGTCTGCCTCTCTCTTTCCCCGTCTGTCTGTCTCTCTCTCTATCTCCCATCTGTCTGTCTCTCTCCCTTTACCCGTCTGTCTGTCTGCCTCTCTCTTTCCCCGTCTGTCTGTCTGCCTCTCTCTTTCCCCGTCTGTCTGTCTGCCTCTCTCTCTTTCCCCGTCTGTCTGTCTGCCTCTCTCTCTCCCTCCCCCGTCAGTCTGTCTCTCACTCTCTCCCCTGTCTGTCTGTCTGTCTGTCTCTCTCTCTCTCCCGTCTGTCTGTCTCCCCGTCTGTCTGTCTCTCTCCCTCCCCCCCCCCCCCGTCTGTCTGTCTCTTTATCTCACCCTCTTCTGTCTGTCTCTCTCTGTCCCCGTCTGTCTCTCTCTCTCTCTCTCGCCATCTGTCTGTCTGTCTGTCTCTCTCTCTCTCCCCGTCCATCAGTCTCTCTCTCTCTCTCCCCGTCTGTCTGTCTGTCTCTCTCTGTTTCTCTCTTTTTCACTCTCTCTCTCTGTCTCTCTCCCTCTCTCTCCCCGTCTGTCTAACTCTCTCTCTCTCTCTCCCCTACCGTCTTTCTCTCTCCCTCCCCCCGTCTGTCTCTCTCTCTCCCTCCCCCCGTCTGCCTCTCTCTCTCCCTCCCCCCATCTGTCTCTCTCTCTCCCCCCGTCTGTCTATCTCTCTCTCTCTTCCCCGTTTGTCTGTCTCTCTCTCTCACCCTCGTCTGTCTGTCTCTATCTCTGCCCCCGTCAGTCTCTCTCTCTGCCCCGTCAGTCTCTCTCTCTGCCCCCGTCAGTCTCTCTCTCTGCCCCCGTCAGTCTCTCTCTCTGCCCCCGTCAGTCTCTCTCTCTGCCCCCGTCAGTCTCTCTCTCTGCCAGCGTCAGTCTCTCTCTCTGCCCCCGTCAGTCTCTCTCTCTGCCCCCGTCAGTCTCTCTCTCTGCCCCCGTCAGTCTCTCTCTCTGCCCCCGTCAGTCTCTCTCTCTGCCCCCGTCAGTCTCTCTCTCTGCCCCCGTCAGTCTCTCTCTCTGCCCCCGTCAGTCTCTCTCTCTGCCCCCGTCAGTCTCTCTCTCTGCCCCCGTCAGTCTCTCTCTCTGCCCCCGTCTGTCTCTCTATCTCTCCCTCCCCGTCTGTCTCTCTATCTCTCCCTCCCCGTCTGTCTCTCTATCTCTCCCTCCCCGTCTGTCTCTCTCTCTCCTTCCCCCCTGTCTGTCTGTCTCTCTCTCTCGCTCCCCCTGTATGTCCCTCTCCCTCCATCTGTCTGTCTCTCACTCTCTCCCCTGTCTGTCTGTCTCTCTCTCTCCCGTCTGTCTGTCTCTCTCTGTCTCCCCCGTCTGTCTGTCTCGCTCTCTCTCTCCCCCATTTGTCTATCTCTCTCACTCTCTCCCTGTCTGTCTGTCTGTCTCTCTCTCTCTCTTTCCCCGTCTGTCTGTCTGCCTCTCTCTTTCCCCATCCGTCTGTCTGTCTCTCTCTGTCTCCCGTCTGTCTGTCTCCCTCCCTTTCCCCGTCTGTCTGTCTGCCTCTCTC
This sequence comes from Isurus oxyrinchus, assembly GCA_026770705.1. Taxonomy (NCBI): domain Eukaryota; kingdom Metazoa; phylum Chordata; class Chondrichthyes; order Lamniformes; family Lamnidae; genus Isurus; species Isurus oxyrinchus. The sequence continues at coordinate 59,341 of JANJGN010001457.1, forward strand.
TTTTCCCGTCTGTCTGTCTGCCTCTCTCTCTTTCCCCGTCTGTCTGTCTGCCTCTCTCTCTTTCCCCGTCTGTCTGTCTGCCTCTCTCTCTCTCTCCCTCCCCCGTCAGTCTGTCTCTCACTCTCTCCCCTGTCTGTCTGTCTGTCTCTCTCTCTCTCCCGTCTGTCTGTCTCCCCGTCTGTCTGTCTCTCTCCCTCCCCCCCACCGTCTGTCTGTCTCTTTCTCTCACCCTCTTCTGTCTGTCTGTCTCTCTCTGTCCCCGTCTGCCTCTCCCTCTCTCCCTCCCCCGTCAGTCTGTCTCTCACTCTCTCCCCTGTCTGTCTGTCTGTCTGTCTCTCTCTCTCTCCCGTCTGTCTGTCTGCCCGTCTGTCTGTCTCTCTCCCTCCCACCCCCGTCTGTCTGTCTCTTTCTCTCACCCTCTTCTGTCTGTCTGTCTCTCTCTGTCCCCGTCTGTCTATCTCTCTCTCTCTCACCATCTGTCTGTCTGTCTGTCTGTCTCTCTCTCTCTCTCTCCCCGTCCATCAGTCTCTCTCTCTCTCTCCCCGTCTGTCTGTCTGTCTCTCTCTCTCTCCACATCTGTCTGTCTCTCTCTCTTTCTCTCTTTTTCTCTCTCTCTCTCTGTCTCTCTCCCTCTCTCTCCCCGTCTGTCTAACTCTCTCTCTCTCTCTCTCCTACCGTCTGTCTCTCTCCCTCCTCCCGTCTGTCTCTCTCTCTCTCTGCCCCCGTCTGTCTCTCTCTCTCCCCCCGTCTGTCTCTCTCTCTCTCCCTCCCCCCATCTGTCTCTCTCTCTCCCCCCATCTGTCTATCTCTCTCTCTCTTCCCCGTTTGTCTGTCTCTCTCTCTCACCCTCGTCTGTCTGTCTCTATCTCTGCCCCCGTCAGTCTCTCTCTCTGCCCCCGTCAGTCTCTCTCTCTGCCCCCGTCAGTCTCACTCTCCCCCCGTCTGTCTCTCTATCTCTCCCTCCCCACGTCTGTCTGTCTCTCTCTCCCTCCCCGTCTGTCTCTCTCTCTCCTTCCCACTGTCTGTCTGTGTCTCTCTCTCCCTCCTCCTGTATGTCTCTCTCCCTCCATCTGTCTGTCTCTCACTCTCTCCCCTGTCTGTCTGTCTCTCTCTCTCTTCCGTCTGTCTGTCTCTCTCTGTCTCCCCCATCTGTCTGTCTCGCTCTCTCTCCCCCATTTGTCTATCTCTCTCTCTCTTTCCCCGTCTGTCTGTCTGCCTCTCTCTTTCCCCGTCCATCTGTCTGTCTCTCTCTCTCTCACCCTCGTCTGTCTGCCTCTCTCTCTGCCCCCGTCAGTCTCTCTGTCTGCCCCCATCAGTCTCTCTCTCTGCCCCCGTCAGTCTCTCTCTCTGCCCCCATCAGTCTCCCTCTCTGCCCCCGTCTGTCTCTCTATCTCTCCCTCCCCCCGTCTGTCTGTCTCTCTCTCTCCCTCCATCTATCTCTCTCTCTCCTTCCCCCCTGTCTGTATGTCTCTCTCTCTCCCTCCCCCTGTATGTCTCTCTCCCTCCATCTGTCTGTCTCTCACTCTCTCCCCTGTCTGTCTGTCCGTCTCTCTCTCCCGTCTGTCTGTCTCTCTCTGTCTCCCCCGTCTGTCTGTCTCGCTCTCTCTCTCCCCCATTTGTCTATCTCTCTCTCGCTCTCTCTCCCTGTCTGTCTGTCTCTCTCTCTCTCTCTTTCCCCGTCTGTCTGTCTGCCTCTCTCTTTCCCCGTCCATCTGTCTGTCTCTCTCTCTCCCATCTGTCTGTCTCTCTCCCTTTCCCCGTCTGTCTGTCTGCCTCTCTCTTTCCCCGTCTGTCTGTCTGCCTCTCTCTTTCCCCGTCTGTCTGTCTGCCTCTCTCTCTTTCCCCGTCTGTCTGTCTGTCTCTCTCTCCCGTCTGTCTGTCTCTCTCCATTTCCCCGTCTGTCTGTCTGCCTCTCTCTTTCCCCGTCTGTCTGTCTGCCTCTCTCTTTCCCCGTCCGTCTGTCTGCCTCTCTCTTTCCCCGTCTGTCTGTCTGCCTCTCTCTTTCCCCATCTGTCTGTCTGCCTCTCTCTTTCCCCGTCTGTCTGTCTGCCTCTCTCTCTTTCCCCGTCTGTCTGTCTGTCTGTCTGTCTCTCTCTCTTTCCCCGTCTGTCTGTCTGTCTCTCTCTCTCTCCCGTCTGTCTGGCTCTCTCCCTTTCCCCGTCTGTCTGTCTGCCTCTCTCTTTCCCCGTCATTCTGTCTGCCTCTCTGTTTCCCCGTCTGTCTGTCTAGCTCTCTCTCTCTCCCTGTCTGTCTGTCTCTCTCTCTCTCTCTTTCCCCGTCTGTCTGTCTGCCTCTCTCTTTCCCCGTCCATCTGTCTGTCTCTCTCTCTCCCGTCTGTCTGTCTCTCTCCCTTTCCCCGTCTGTCTGTCTGCCTCTCTCTTTCCCCGTCTGTCTGTCTGCCTCTCTCTTTCCCCGTCTGTCTGTCTGCCTCTCTCTTTCCCCGTCTGTCTGTCTGCCTCTCTCTCTTTCCCCGTCTGTCTGTCTGTCTCTCTCTCCCGTCTCTGTCTTTCTCCCTTTCCCCATCTGTCTGTCTGCCTCTCTCTTTCCCCGTCTGTCTGTCTGCCTCTCTCTTTCCCCGTCTGTCTGTCTGCCTCTCTCTTTCCCCGTCTGTCTGTTTGCCTCTCTCTTTCCCCGTCTGTCTGTCTGCCTCTGTCTCTTTCCCCGTCTGTCTGTCTGTCTGTCTCTCTCTCTCTCTCTTTCCCCGTCTGTCTGTCTGTCTCTCTCTCTCCCGTCTGTCTGTCTCTCTCCCTTTCCCCATCTGTCTGTCTGCCTCTCTCTTTCCCCGTCTGTCTGTCTGCCTCTCTCTTTCCCCGTCTGTCTGTCTGCCTCTCTCTTTCCCCATCTGTCTGTCTGCCTCTCTCTTTCCCCATCTGTCTGTCTGCCTCTCTCTTTCCCCGTCTGTCTGTCTGCCTCTGTCTCTTTCCCCGTCTGTCTGTCTGTCTGTCTCTCTCTCTTTCCGTGTCTGTCTGTCTGTCTCTCTCTCTCTCCCGTCTGTCTGTCTCTCTCCCTTTCCCCGTCAGTCTGTCTGCCTCTCTGTTTCCCCGTCATTCTGTCTGCCTCTCTGTTTCCCCGTCTGTCTGTCTGCCTCTCTCTTTCCCCGTCTGTCTGTCTGTCTCTGTCTCTTTCCCCGTCTGTCTGTCTGTCTCTCTCTCTCTCTCTT